>PJEM01003873.1:58992-170534 GCA_004023845.1 Helogale parvula | reverse complement strand
CAAGGATTATTCACTCTCAGCAGAGTGAGCCAGTAAACAAGATTTGCATCTGGAAGCTGGAGATGGTAAATTCCTTGGCGACAGTCATGCTGCGCCAGACTAGAGGGCCAAGGTGCATAAAAGATCAAAACCGTATTTAGATTATTCAGTGTCAACTCTCCGCCTCCCAGCATTGCTGAAGGCAGGTCGGGGCGTTTCTGTTACCTGGTACCTGACGTAAAGTCAAATGCTTTGTTCTTTCCGCCCTGAGAATGGTATATAAGAGACAGTTCTCTTAATAAACGCGCTCTCTCTTCGCCTGACCAAAAACCGTGAGTGTTGTGTTTTATTCTCTGTGCGTCCCCTTTTTCCTGTTTTCTCTTTCCCTCCCTCAGGAGAAGAACCCGTGTCGATCCTCCGCCCCTCGGGCCGGAGCGGCCGGGGGCGGGACACGGCATCCTTCCTTTGTTTCCTTGTTAAGTTACAGACTTTCCAAAAGTCTCGACCGTCCTCTGACCTGACGTCCCAACTGTCTTACTCCATCTGTGACTACATCCTCAGTAGCAAGCAGAAACATCCCACTATCTCCAAGTACATCTAAGTCCCAATGACATGACTCTATTCTCTCTCTTTTATAGAATCTTTCCTTGCTTGTGTAGAAGCAACCTGTTTCCCCACCTGCAGAAAAAATGGTTTATGTATACAGTAGGCTTTAATCCACTCAGCTAATGTAGAAGCTAGGCTTAAAGTTTATCTGTGAAGATTAGCTCCTTCTTTTTGATATCCAATCCAAAATCCTAGTGAGAAGTAGAAAAACAATCTGTACTCCAGACATAGAAAACCTGTCACTATTTTGACTAGTCATTAAATTAAAAATGTTGAAGTACTATTACCCATCTTAGCATCCTCTATATCTTGCCGAGGACTTACATCTAGTAAACAACGGAGGTGAGACAGGAGGGAAGATGGTGGCTATTCCAGGCAGAAAGTCCTTGTAGATCTTGGTCAGGATGTTGTGATTATTCTAAGAAGAATGGAAAGCACTAGTATGTTTCATTTGGAGGCGAGTGGGGGGGGGCAGGGAAATGAGGGAGAGGCAACCTGACCTGCATTTTTACATGGATCTCTCTAGCTGCTGGGTGGAGATTCAAATGGATGGAGCAACAATGTCTGGCACGAGAGCCATTCTGGAGGCTGTAAACGATGACTTGAGATTATGGTACTTTGAAGTAAGGATGATGACTAAGAGTGGTATTGGAGATGGAGAAGAGAGAGACCTCAGGGGACAATTTGGAGGTAGAGCCACAAAGCCTTGGTGATCAGTTGGGTATGGAAGATGAGAAGGAGGGAGGTTTCAAGGAAGTCTTGTAAGTTTCTGTTGGAGAATGGATGCAAGTGTCACCTACAGAGTTAGAAAATACTGGAAAACACAATGTTTTAGAGAAAAAAGCTGAAGTTACCCAAGTGGTGATAACAAGAAGGCAAGTGGATGTTTTGACTGAGAACACATAGACAGATATATAATTGTGAGTGACATGTGTATGGAAGCGGGGAGGGAGTCCTGTGTGTAAGTGAGACTTCCCAGTGTTCTACCTGGGAAAGATGAATGCCTCCAAAACAACAGAGAACCAACAATAAGAGAGAAAGAGAGCAAGAGAGAGAGAGTGAGAGAAGGAAAACCAGGACGTATGGGGTCATGAACAATAAGGGAAGAGATTTCCAGAAGTACCAAACGCTGCTGAGGTGTCAAATATGATGAAGAGTGGAAAATGTCTGCTGGATTTAATGTCCGGCACTGGAGACCTTGGCAAGAACTATTTCGGTGAATGGCTGTAGAAAGAAGCCAGGCTGGAGTTGGGTGGGGAGGACACGGAGGCAGCAAACCCAGACAGTAGTGTTAAGGACTCACGGAGCTGGTACTGTTCTCGAGCGCTCGGCACAGCAAACACCTAGCAGGTGCACCATAAATGTTAATTTCTTTGCCTTTCTCATCTGAACACAAATAGACTTTCCCTTTTGGATACTGAGAGAGATGAACACAAATGTTCCTTTCACAGCTTGGGAAAGGACCAATAAAAATACTTCTCCATTGCCAAAGCTTAGCCTGCTGATGTGAAAATATGCACCGAGGAGCCATTTATTATTGTTGTTGTTGTTTTGCAGGGCATTTCCAAAGTCAAGGCATCCAAATAATATCATGATAAGGGCCATTTATTAATTGAGGTGAATTAATGTTTATTCTTCCAACTAGACTTTTCAAACCAGTTTCTCGATCACATGTAACCACACTTAGTTCAGATAATATTGTCCACAAAATGTACCTGTGATTGCTTACAAGATTCACACTATCTATTTTATTTACTAAAAATCCACAAGAGGCTTCACTTGGGGAAAATAAAGGTTTTCACTTCTTAAACAAAAGCCATGAAACATGTTCTCTGTGTATAATTGGATGCAAATATTGAGACCCATCTAAGGCGAGGACCCCAGAGACAGGATTTCCAAATTATTGGGGCTATCCTTTCACTCATACCATCTATAACTGAGTACTGGATACCAGATGAAGATCCTAAGGGAAAAAATAATTTAAAAAGGCCAACAGCAACATTAAGCCTGTCTTGGAAGACAAAATTAGAACAGATCACTTGGCCTCCATGGGCAGATGGATAACAGAAGAGAGATAACAAAGGAAATATCCTGCAATACAAGAGTCTAGGGCCCAACTGAAACAGAGCAGGGACTGCTGATGGGGAGACTCTAAGACCAACTGCCCCCCAAAAGTCCTATCCCACCCCAGTCCTGTCCAAATGCCCGAAATTGTTCACTACTCACCCAGTTAAGGGATCTGGAGTCTCCTTTTCACATATTGAGTTATAATATTTTTTTACTTTTTTCATTTTAATTAATTAACTATTTTAGAGAGGGAGTACAAATGAGTGGGGGAGAGGGACAGAGGAAGACAGAGGGAGGATTCCAAGCAGGCTTCACGCTCAGTGCAGAGCCTGATGCAGGGCTCGATCCCACAGCACCGGGATCATAACCTGGGCCAAAATCAGGAGTCGGGAGCTCAACTGACTGAGCCACCCAGGTGTCCCAAGGGTTATAATTTTCAAATATGTTTGACTGACCTGTTGCTATGTTAAGTGATAAATATTAAAATAATCAGTTACATAAAAAAGTAGAAAAGTTTGAATCTCACTGTAGTAAGGAGCTCCTCACAAATGGCTAGACCTTGTATGTCTTGGTTTCCTTGCTGTCTAAAGTAGATAATTAATAATAATAGCTACATATCTCAGAGAGTGTTCTTGAGACTGTAATATCTTAGACAATTCTCACTCAATCCAAAAAGTATGCAGTAAATATTATTATTCATCACCACCATGGAAATGAGGGAAAGGAGGTTTAGAGAGGTCAAGTCACATGGTAATAACTTATAGTTCAAATCCAAATGCATTCAATTTGACTCCAGAGAATAAGCCATTGATAACCACATTACAAATGTTTGTGGGCAGGCATGTGGAAGGAAGGAAGAAGGAAGGGAAGTGGGGAGGGAGGAAAGGAAGATAGAAGAAAGGAAGGGAGGGAGGGTGGGAGAAAGACAGGACAGGTAGGGATGACTGAACAAATACATGAATGAATGGATAGTGAGATGGACCAACAGAGGGAAGAATGGATGGGTGGATGGATGGATGGATGAATGGATAGAGAGATGGATAAATGGCTAGTCATTTGTCTTAGGCTCAGTAAAATACATGATCTTCCCAGAAGACTATCACTAGTAATTTAAAACTGATGTTTGCATGATTTTAATCCAGTTTCACATGAGAAAACAATTGGCCAGTGACTGTAATGCTGTACTTCTTATTACACGGTGACTGGGTTCTGTGTTGAAAGGCTCATGGTCATGCAGTTGGGCTTGAGGACTTGTCAGACCTGAAGATGGAGGTCCTTCTTGGTGTCAGTTCATGGAAGGGTCAGGTCTTCAGACTGGGACATTGGAATGAAAGAGATGGCATTGGGTAGGGAGGAGGGTTCTATTTCTCTAGGTCCTGACTATGAAAGAGTCATACTGTGTAGGACAACGCTCCAGAGACTCAACGATAAGACTCATGGAAGGGTCTCCTTCCCTTCAAGTCTCATACCAATTGGGAAAGAGCTGAGGAGCTCTGGAAAGGACCAGAATTCTCTCTGGAAAACACCAGAACTCTCTCATAGATGCCATTATTGGAAGTGAATTCCTCATTGGCTCTGAGATAATCCCTCTAATGTTCTCCCTTGGAGTTCAGCAAGGTACTTTTGTAAGAGGAGTTTATTTCAGTGACTCTAAAAGAATTTGGGGGTAAGGGGTTAGGCTCCTGTGGGCCATTATTATGGGAAACAGGGCTTCCGTGTGAGTCACTTTAGGATGCAAAGGAGAATCAGACAGAAAAAGGAAGTCTGAAACTGGAGAGTTAGGATTCTTGGTCTATCTGCCCTCTCCATTGGGAAATTCTCATTTGGGGGATAAACTCTTAAGCTTTCCAGACCTGCTTCATAACCCAGGGAAATACCTTCATAAGTACTTGTGGAATGTCTGAATGATCAGATCCTTTGTATTTCTTGAACTGGAGACATCCAGACTTATGGCTGACCCTACAGCCCCATGCTGGCCACATTAGCACCTGCTCACCAAGCATTATCTCCCTAAGAGTGGTGTAGTTATACACCCATTATCTGCAGAAATGTGGAAGAGATCAACTGCTGGCAAGAGAGAGAATTTTCATATTGAGAAACTACTCTAGGTAAGGTATTTTGTGTATATTTTCTCTACACCTTAAAGCTACTAGGCACTTGAAGTGCGACTATGGTGACTGAGACACTGTATTTTAAATTTCATTTAATTAACTTTATTTCATATAAATTGAAATTGCCACCCTTGGCTAGCGAATACCATAGTGAACAGTGAAGGACAGAACTCCAGCCTTGCAGAAAATTCTACTGGACACTGATGACTGGGAGCAGCCAGTCATTTGCCCAACAAGACTGAATGTGCAGGTAGCCAGGCCAGGGTTTGAACTTAGGTCTTTCTGACTTCAAAGCTTCAATTTTATTTCATGACCTTATGCTACCTACAGTCCTGAGTTCGTGCACAATTTGTTGACCAATACGTTTCGTTGTCCAAGAAGGTTCAACATGGCTCTTCCTAGAGCCTTCTGCATTACAGCCCAAATACAAACCAACTTTATGCTGTAAACATGTTCAAAATGATTTAGAATGGTGGATCAGTCATGATAGGATAGTTTATGCTACAAGAACACTCACTCCGAGTGTCTGTGGCTTCATGTAATCAGAGTTTATTTCCATCTCACTCACGTTACAAGTCCACATGGGTCTGGGCAGGGAGCTATCTTGAGGGATGCTGCACTACCATCTGCTCTTCCACAGCCTCTGACACACTGGCTCCTGACACTCCCAACCAGATCTGATGGGTCAGTTCTGTTCTCAGGTCATTGGCCAAAGCTGGACATGGGCCACCTCAGAGGGGGAGGGAGAGGAATAAACGATGGAGGTACTGATGACGGCTGCAAGCATCTGACTGTCTTGATATTTACCTCTTCTTCTTAAAAGGATATTTTAAGTCGTGAGAGCTCTTGGGGTGCTCTGATTCTGAAATCATAAACATTTATGCTTTTGTTCCCCTAAGAGGTTTCCTGGGCAGGCAGATTGCACAGTTGTGTATTTTGCTCTGTATTAGGGGAGAGCGGTGTTCAGGAAGCCTTGTGGTTTCTGTCCACAAGGAGTCTTCTGGCTAATCGGGGATGCACGGGGTGACCAAACATCCCAGCCTGTCAAGGACTGAGGAGTTTCCTAAGACCTAAGACTCTTTTTTTAAATAATTTTATTTTTTTATTTTAGAGAGAGAGAGCACAAACAAGGGAAAGGCCGAGGGAGAGGGAGAGAAAGAACCTTAAGCAGGTCCACACTCAGCACAGAGCCTAGCCTGGGTCTCTGTTGTACAATCTTGGGATCATACCTTAGGTAAAATCAAGAGTTGGTCGCTTAATTGACTGAGCCATGCAGGCGCCCCAAGACTTGATTCTCTTAAGTGTTAAAAAGCAGGACA
The DNA here is from genome assembly GCA_004023845.1 of Helogale parvula. Classification (NCBI taxonomy): domain Eukaryota; kingdom Metazoa; phylum Chordata; class Mammalia; order Carnivora; family Herpestidae; genus Helogale; species Helogale parvula. The sequence continues at coordinate 164,452 of PJEM01003873.1, read as the reverse complement.
GTCCTCAGCAAACCATGATGGTCTGGCCAGCCTAAGATAAGAACTACTTCCATCAGCCAGAAGCAAAGCCGGCTGGGACTGGGGTCTTGTAGCAGGAGCCAAAGGAACCTTGGACCAGGGGATGGCAAAACTTTCCTATAAAGGACCATACAGTAAATATCTTGGGGTTTGTGGACCATATGGTCTCTGTCACAATTACTCAAATCTGTTATTGTGGCCAGAGGTCACCCGTGAATAATATAGAAGCACACGGGCACGGCTGTGTTCCAGTAAAACTTTGTTTGCACAAAATGCTGGTGGCCTAGAGGCTGCAGCTTGGCAACCCCTGTCCCGGATTCTTAAAGGTCAGGTGGGTTTCGAACGTCCATGACTGGGACCTGTAGATACATTACAGACCTCATGGGTCTGTCATTATTCATTTACCACCTGCTTCAGTCTGCGTGCCAGGTTCAGGGCTCCCATGGGAATATGCTAAGGGCGATCTCTCGGGGGGTTGATGGGCAGTTATGTAAGTATATAGGCCATCATGATGGGAGACTCTGGGTTATTTTCAGAGATGAGGCCTCTCTCTGAAGAAGGCAGTGGTGAGGGAAGGGCATGGGGGCGGGTTTCTGGAGGGGAAGCGGGTACCAGGCAGAGGGAACTGCATTTGCAAATGTACGGAGGCCAGGCAGAAGGTGGGCCATTTGGAGCGCTGCAAACAGTTCAAGGTGGCTTGGTGTGCAGAACTGGGTGTGGCGGGCACCCCAACACACTGATTCAGAACCGCTGGAAGGAGGTCTGCAGATTATTACTATTTTTATTTCTTTACATTATAACTAAAATCATTTCCAAATGGAAATACATTCTATACAGCACAGAGTTCAATAGGCCACAGAATAAGGTGTCCATCCTTCTCTGCTATTTAGACAACTGTTCCCATTTCTACAGGCAACCAGTGCCTTTAGCTTCTTAGATGTTCTTTCAGACATATTCTGTGCAGACAGAAGAAAATATGCACGCACATGTTTTCCCTCCCCAAATCGTTTCCCACACAAATGTTACCAGACTACCCACTTTCTTGTGTTTTTGCTCTTATCACCTACAAATCTAACCTGGAGGTCGTTCCAGAACATTTGTATTCCTATGAAAGCTGGATTCTTGAGATGTTCTGATAGATGTCCAGGGTCAAGACTTATGGGGAGAGCTCATTATTTTAAAGGCACGTCCCCTGGGCCAGCAACATTCACAACATGTTCCAACTGGATGGATCAAGAGAATAAATGAATGAGGTAAGAGAAGGGAAAATGCATTTTAAGATGCAAGAAGGATGGAAAAAGAGGAAGGAAGGATTTTATTAATATTTAATCCCTTGGAGGCATTTGGCTCCAAGATCTAAGAAATGGCATGTCCTCATTTTGGCAAATGGAATGTAATTAGGAAGGTGCCCATGGCTTTCAGCCTGCAGGTCCCATTGCTTCCTCCAGAGTTGGGCACACAACTTTTTAAAAGTCTCAACAAGTAATTCTTTCCTGCCTTTCTGAAAAATGAAGCAATTTAAATTCTGCTCATAAGGTCACAGAACCGAGCCCAAGGCCGGGCAATGATGCAGATGCTTTTGCAGATGCCTTCGCAGGCGGAGGGAGGGTGTCATCTAAAGAGGTGGTGTGCCCTTGTCTCTGCCTTCCCACAGCTCCCTGGGCATCCTCCTGTTGCAGAACCTACAGTCCTGGCTTGTCAATATCTATTATGTGTCTGTTTCCCCGACTAGTGGGAAGCCCTGTGTGGGCAAGGATTCCATCTCATCCATCTATCCACACGTCTGACGTATTATATTGACCTGGTCCAACTGCAATGAGAGAAGATTGAAAGAATGTGCCTATTATGAAAAGGCAAGGGAAGAAACGGAAGGCAAAGGTAGGGAAGGGAAGGGGAAAGAGAAAAAGACAAGATCACAGATCATTATTCCATAATGGAAAGTGACACATTTACTGCGCGTTTTCCCTTCCCGACAGGGAAAGCCCTTCGCTGCCATTTCACGTGGCAGAATGTTGAAGCGGCGGTTGCCCATATGACAGGAGTGCCCTACACAAAGATAAGAATACATGGATTTGTTTCACGATCTCTATTTTGGTTCCCCGTAGGAAGGGCTATTTCTGTCTCGGCTCCGAGGGGGTGCTGAAGGCAGGCGCGCCCTCGTGTGCACAGGCTGTCAGAGAGTGGCAGTTTGTGAAAACGGGTCCCCGCTGAGAGATGCCCTAGAGGTCTTTCAAGAGCTGGAGATGGCAGTGGGAAGTGTCAGCACCGTGACCCCATGACTGTTACATCAGAGCCAGGCAGGGCGGGGGGCAGGGGGGAAGCACTGCAATTTCCAAAACTACCTTGAGAACGTCATTCTCACCCAACATGCACTAAAACAGAATCTTGGAGGAACTCTTCCCGAGGAACTAGGTTTTAACCCAAATCTCAAGTAACACTCACGTGACGGGACTCTACTCACCTGACCTCTGGTGTGTTACTTCTCTTCCAGGGTCCCAGCTGCCTGTCTGTAGGTGGGGAAGACCAGCACCACCAACGACTTAGGCTTGGTGTGGGAGCCAGAAAAGTCAATGGACAAGCACTTTGTCATCTGGAAAGCACGAGGAAGGGTCCCCTCGCATCAGGATGGTGATAAGTATTCTCACTAACTTGCTGCTCTCGCACAGGATTACGCCCACCAGTGAAGAGTGACACACGTTGCCAGCCTGGCCGTTTCTCCTTCCAACTTTGGCAGAGAGAAGGCTCCTATTCGTCCCCGAGTAGCAAGTCAGACTCAGAGGCGATGGGCTTCTGGGTCTCTGTCTTCCTCTCTACATACCCCATGCCCCTCCAAGGTGCAGACTCTCCCTCCAACACTGCACTTGCTCGGACATCGCCCGGTGGCCAGGGGTCTTGTGGCCGCCCCAGGTTCCCAGGATCCCCAAGCCCACAGCCCGTGGGCTCCTTATCACCATCCTTTGCTTCTACCATGCACTGTCCCATCCTCTTTGGGGCACGTAAACACAGATCTCCCACTCAAAACCCAGTAAAGCCTCCTTGTTTTCCAACGCTCAGACTCTGGGTTTATTGTCCAGGCTTCCAGACCCCCCCAGCACTGACCGCTTGTCCCCCCCTTCCCACCTCATTCCCCTCTGTCTTCCCATCCCATAATACTCCACTCCAGTCAGGCCAGCGTTCCCTTCTTGCTGTAAAATGGTCCCTGCTCATTCTAGCACTATCATCTGCCTGTCTGTCCAGCTCTTCTGCCTTGTACCTTCCCTCAGCCGGCCCAGCCAGGAAGGTCCCACTCCATTCCGTTTTCCTCAGGGAGTCATCCCTGATGGCTGCAGTCTTCACTGTGCAGTGGACTCTGAAATCCTACATGAGAACAAGCCCGCTGCTAAACAGTCCATGAAAGGACCGTTTACTGACCATCTACGAAGTGACAATAAGGGCCAACCAAGGGGAATGGGGATGAAGTGGAAAAATTGAAAGGATACTTTGCTTGGTGATTGACAGAATTAAAGAGGTGAGGGAAACGAAGGCATCCAAGATGACTCCCCAATTTCTGGCCTGATAACTGGATGGGGGGCTCCCATTCACTGACATGGTGACAGAGGGGTGGAATCAGGCTGGTGAGAGGGGGTGCAGATCATTCCAACTGGGACACTGGGAGGAGAGGTGTTCAGCAGGAAGCTGGCTATGTCAGCCATGTGGGTCGGGAGCTCAAGAGCAGTCTGTCAAATCGGGAAGACCCACAATGAGCCCACAAATTAGCATGTAAAAGAATAAATGCAATAAACAAGGTGGAAACAGCTACAAGAGCCCAGGGGAAGGAGCAAATGCTGGCATATGTGAGGAGTCTTCTGGAAAAGGTGACACGTGAGCTGGTCCTTGAAGGACTAGTATAGGCTTAGCATCTGAATGGACAGGAAAGGATCTGTGGGATGAAGGAACAGCATGTGCAAATGTACCGTGGTATGAACAAAGATGGGATACTCCAGAAGTAGGTCAAAATGGTGGAAGAGTAGATCTGTGGGATGAAGGAAAGGCATGTGCAAAGGTGCTGAGGTAGGGACGAGCATGGGATACTCCAGAAGCAGGCCAAAATGGCGAAAGAGTAGAGTGCCTGAGGGGTTTGGGGGCAATGGGGGTGGAAGAGATGACAGGGCTGCAAAATAATAGCCCTTGGACCACACCAGACACAGAGATATGCTTTACAAAGGGAGAAATCAGCCGTTCTACACCAAAATCTAGATTTCTCTCTTCTACCGAAAGAAAAAGGAGAGCCTGGGCTTCTCATTCTTACATGTGACAATGGTCAGATTCAGCAATGGCTCCTTTCTTTGAACAGCTATGGGCTTCCAGTTTGTCAAATCCCCCAAACGGCTACTTCACTCTGATATTATCCACCCAGCCCTCATTGGCATCTGAGACCTGACCTGTTGCCATGGCCGGAAAACAAGGCCGAGGAATTTGGACTGATTTCTGAGGACAATGCACAGCCGCTGAAGCACAAATGGTCACAGTGGACCAAACACTGAAGACATGGGGACAAGGCATTTCCTTTGAGTCCCTTCACCTGAAAGGGCTGACCACAGACTAGTCATGAACGAACACCATCAGAATGTTCTCTGGGCTACAGAGTCATTTTCTTAGGATTCAGCTTTCCTCCCTCTTCTGCTCTCTCAAATCCATTTGTAACAATGCTGTGTCCCAGATTTTGAGTCAGAACGCCTGTAGCCTATTACACCAGGAAATTCACACTTCCCCAGGCCCCTCAGCAGGGTGGGTCTTTGGCCCACGGCTATCCTGGGCACCCAGAGATGTATGTATCCGTCCAGAAGGCAGCTGGCCATGTTTGCACACCACTCGGAGAATCTCCTGCATTATACCACAGTCTTCAGGCACCGCTGACCCACCACCCCGCTGGGGAGATCATGCTGGCAAATGTGTGATGGCCGGGAGAAGAAAGGCTCAAGTCAAAAGACAGCAGGCTTAAAATACTCCGAGCCAGAGCTATTGATCGCCCAAGAACAGGAGTGTGCAAGGAACCCAAGAGGGAGGCAGGCAGCCTGAATTTTTGTCTCAGCAGAGATCTTGCTGATCTATAGAATTTAAACCCATGAAGGAAATGGATGAAATTAGCACCAACAACATTACCACTTCAGCGTGGGGAAGGCAGCAATGTCGATAAAACACTTGTTTACGAAACTGTTTCTTGGTACCCACCGTGTGCCTCCCACAGTGACTCAGTTCTCTTCCTTAAAGACCTCACGCTCTGCTAAGAAATGTACATGATTAAACAAATGACTTCAATGCAAGTTGAAAAGTACATGGACTGAGATATTTACTAGATATGTGGTAACGTGTATTGAAAACTGTGCTTGAGGGCTATAGAGTCTTCACAGAGGAAGAGATGGTGGAGCGGGGTGTTGAAGGGTGAGTAGGAGTTGGCCAAGAGGCTGAGCAGCAGGGGGTCCCGGCAGAGGAGGCAGTTATGGTACAGAGCTGAGAGTTTTGGGGGCCACTGAGAACGGAGCCCCTGTCCTGGCCACATCATTCACCAGTCAGGTCATCATGGCACATTACTAAAACTCACCAGGACTCAGTTTTCTCCTGCCTATAATGTAATGAAATGGAGAAGCACTGTCTACCACAGTGACCCAGGCCACTGGTGGCCATTTAAATGCAAATTCACTAAAATTAACTAAAATTTAAAAAACCTAGCTCTTTATTACGTATAATAGTGATGGTAAAAATGCGCAATAGTCACATGTGCCAAATGGCTACCATACTTGCCAATACAGATTATAAAACTTTTACAGAAAGTTCTCTTGGGCAGTGCTGATGTAGAAAATAAGACTTCTGGGTATATAAGACACCTTGCATGAGTGTTTGGCACATAAAAATGCTCAATAGCATAATGTTTCCAATACATTACATTATGTTACATTATATCTATGTAATATATATGACTATAATTTGCAAAGGCTTAGAGAATAATTCCCAACATGTGAAAATGAATAGAAGAAAGTGATGCGTTGCTGTGACACAAAGGAGGGAGAATTAGGAACAGGAAATGAAGTGAAAAGGGGACAGGAAGGCAGACAAGGGGACAGATAGGCAGATAAGGGTGCTGGCTTTTCTTTGTCCCCCAGAAGCATTTCTCCCTTTCCTGACCCTCTCGCCTGGGCTCCTTTGCTGGCTACCTTCTGATAGGGTTTGGCTAATGGAAATGAGAGATAAAACAGACACCAATTTTCAAAAGGAACACTGGCCTGAGGAAGGGATAAAATGAATCATGACATGCAACACCAATTAACCGTGTACAGTCCTGTGTGTTCTGAGATAAGATCGTAAGATGGCAGACTGACCTAGCAACAGCTCTGCATGAACTCATAAGTTCTGGAGATAAGAACGCTGTCTGTTCCATTTGCTGGCGAATCTGCCCAGGCCATGCTTACTAACTACTGCCCCTCCTACGAGCCCCACAACCTTACAAATATGTTTCCTGATGCTCCCCCTTTGAGATCCTTTTAAAACGCCAGTTCTTGGGGTGGTCTTCTTTCCTCATTGTGTTTACTAAAACAGTTCTCCCTGGCGGCAGGGACAGCGACACAGCAGACGGCAGAAGCCAGGAGGTCAGGGAGCAAGGTGAGCCCCCACTCCCCACCCAATTTTGGTACCAACTCCGGCACTAGCTGTATCCGTCCACACCCCCAACTAAAGCTTCTGTGTTTGGTGGCCCCCACTTTATAAACTACAAGCCACACTGATGCCAGTATCTTTCTTTCTCCTGACCCTTCAACCTGGGGTGGCAATGGCTTTTGAAGTTGCCAGCCTCTGGGAGCCTCACTAGCCTTCTTGCCTCCACCCTGCCCATGTGCTGCACAATATCCCTTCACTGAACAGTCTTTATTGCGTGCTGATTGTTTCTTGATGACAGTGCAAGGTTCTACTCTGTGCGAAGCTCCCTCCCCTGGATTGGTTTCTCCTTAAATCTGCATAGTAGGTACTCAGCAATTTGCAGAGGAAGAAAGAGACTCCTAAGGTTGGGTGACTCACCCAAGGCAAAGCCAATCAAAGCACAGCAGGGACACGCATGTTTCAAATTCCAGCCTCTCTATCCTTTGTACTACCCTGCACTGCACTCAGGTGTGGGCATTTGAAAAATTCCTCTCCTCCTTTCCTCAGATGAGTATTTTCTCGCCACCCCCCCCAAGTTGTTCTCAGCATGCTTGTTTTTGTTTTCCTCTAGCTCTCTATCCGGGTATTCCTTTCTATTAAGCCTTTCATCAGCAATGGAGACCATATGTTGACTCTCAAAGAGGGGCAGTGTGTCGTCCCAGAAGCTCAAATCCATTTCCAGCTGAGTGTGCATAGGTGTGACACGGCTAAATCACACCCATGTCTGCCCATCTGAACTTATTAAAAAGAGAAAGTACTACAGGGATCAGGCAAGCTAGGAAGAGTTTTGGCAAATTTTAAGTTAATGTAAAAGAGAGCAACATCTTTGCAGAGAGACGGAACAGGGGACCTTAGACTGCTGTTGAGGGGAAAGTGTCACGAGTGATGGCCTTCATTATATCCACACACAAATGGCTCTATGGGGCAAGGATCATGGACTGTTACCTGGTTTAACAAAGACACACAGGGCGTCCATGCATCCCTTTATATCTTGAGCTGGGAGGTAGGAGAAGACTCTGCAAAAAGAGTCCATGGGATTCTACCCAGAAATAAACCAAGACGGGACACAAAAATGGCTCTGAGGTTGGGGAAGTCTTGGTCAGTGACACTGATTTAATACATGGACCACAGAGTCTGTGGGAAGGTGGATTCCAGTATTATCTGTAGCTAAAGCTGATCCAGTCTCCTCGCCATGAAAATATTCTTTACCAACTAGTGGCTCAGCATAAAAGCATGTAACCCAAGAGGCGATATCTTGCAACAACCCAGGTTCACAGCACCTTGGAAACAAGTGTAGGATTGGGGCCGGCAGCAGCTCCTGTGCAGGGTGAGCAGGCAGCCACTGGGCTGTGCAGGAGCGGTGTTCCACAGTGACACCATGTGACAGTGAGGAACCATAGCAAGACTGGAATGAGAAGACTTGCTTTGTTTTTTTTATTCCCACCAGGACTATTACGAGCAAGACTGACTCTTTTGTGAACCACATAAACTGATTGAGATTGTGGTTAATTCAAGACGCAGCTTCTAATCTTCCTGCTAATAAGTAATAAACTGGGAAGGCAGAAGTGAAGCAGTTTGTAGAAACCACTGGAAACCTACAGCTTAGTTCTAGGGATATCACTTGCTTGTGAGACTCAGAACAGATCACCTCACTTGTCTGGGCTTAATCAGCTTATCTTTAAAGCATCCTTTCCCAGGAATGCCTGGGCAGCTCATCCAATTAAGCAACCAACTTCGGCTCAGTTCTTGATCTCACAGTTCATGGGTTCAAGCCCTGCATGGGGCTCTGTGCTGACAGCTCAGAGCCTGGAGCCTGCTTCAGATGCTGTGTCTCCCTCTCTCTGCCCCTCCCCTGCTAGCACTCTCTCTCTCTCAAAAAAAATAAATGCACATCAAAAAATTAACAAGCAAACACACATCCTTTCCTAGATCCAGGACTCTTCAGAGGACTGTAAGTTCCGTAACAACAGGACCAATGTCTTTTTTTTTTTCCCAATGCAGAATCCCCAGAGCCCAGCGGACAGCACAAAGCACTGTCTCATAAATACTTGTTTAATTGAACGGACTTGATCTCAAGCATTATCCTTTGCTCAGTAAACTTAGCCTTGAGCTAAATACAAAAGAAGAGTCAGCTTTGGGCCAAGATATTGGTCACTAAAGGAGTCACAGTAGTGCTGAGTATACAGAAGATGGCCTATAAATGCCCATCACTCCGTCTTTTCCTCCTTCCTGTCTCTGCAAACTTCAGGGCAATTTTCAGTGTCATACATTCTTGGGCATGGGAAAAGATGTGCAAATGACCTCCTTCTGGGGCATTTTAAGCTTTTAAAAGCCAAGTAAGGGTATCATATCAAAGAAAAGTACAGAGGAAAGCTCAATATGTAAATCACTTTAGTCAGAGCTATTCTGATTGGTGGGTGTAAGAAGGGAGGAGCCTCTGTGCTTGGAGGTACATGCAGGGGAGGGGTCTCTGTGACTGGCAGGGAAACAAGGGGCGGGGCCGTGGCCATAGCCCTCCCCCTTCTTCCCCAACGTGGGGGTTCAATCAGCCTGAAGAACGCTTTGCTGATCACAGTTGGAAAACTGCTCTTCTAATCAAGCTCTAAGTCTTAGAGCTGAGGAAACAGAAGCTCAGAAGGGTTATGTGACTCTTGGGGAGTCACGAAGCTCCCTTATCGTTCTTTTTATGCTCCCTGGTGACAAAAATGCATCCGCCAGCTTCTTTTCTCCCTGGGCCAGCTGGTTCCTCCCATGAGAGCCTGTCTCCTCCTCTGGCCCCCTGAGGATGACAAGCTCGCTTCCTGTCCTAGAAACAAGCACTAAGGCTTCCTGGGGCTTCCAGAGAATTGTCAGTGTCGGGCCTGCGGGGAGCCACAGGCAGGAAGGCAGAAGAACAAAGAAAGGCAAGACATCACCAGGAGTCTCACAGGAGAAGTGGTCCCACGTTTTAAGTTGAATAAAAATAGAGCTGGGCTCTGCAACTCCACTTGACTTTCAGTCTGGATCCCTCTCTTCCTCCATGGCCTCCTTCCTCACCAGAGTCTCCAGCCACAATACTGCCTTGGACAGGCTGGTCCATGAGGTAGAAAGCAGATAAAGAAGAACTCAGCATCCACAATGACAGAGAGAAGGGGAGAGGAGGGGAGGGTCGCAGGAGCTCAGAGAGAAGGGCTCAGCTAGCTGGGAAGGGCCAGACAGGGGACCTGGCTCTGGAGAACTGGAGACACAAACAGGAAGGCATTTCCAGAAAGAATACAGCAGCAGGGAGAAAAATGGGGTTCCCAATGCTAAATCATTAAGGATGCATGCACTGGGAATCAGGCACTGTAATTCAGAACCACCTGTGTTTATTTTTACAATCATTATTATCAGCAATGAGAGTAAGAGTAACTGAGTGCTTGCAGTGGGGTAGACCCAGGGACTGACATGGTTTGCTTGCTGACGGAAGTCTCACAATACTCCCATTCCATAAGAATGTTGTCACACCCTCTTTATAGAGAAGAGAAACTGAGGCTCAGACAGGTTCAGTAAATGGCTCAAGATCCCACTGCTAGGAAGTGTCAGAATGAAGGTCCAAGTCCATTTGACTCCAGACTCTGAATTATTAAAAATTATCATCTCTTGCTATTCATTGATTCCACGAATATTTATTAAGCACCTACTGTATGCTGGACACTGTTCTGTATTTTCTGATGTTGATTCTTGGTATTTGATTCATGGGCAGATTTGCAGGCACACAGCTACCACGTGGAGCACTGTGCACATTGGAAGAGATTCAAGAGTGAATAATGGGTCAGCTTTCCTGCAGGACGGGCACCACTGAACATGGCCCCCCATCCTTGTGGATGAAGATGAAGCCAATGCCAGCATTGTCGCCCAACAATCCATAACATCAAATACCAAGGACGATATGCAAGAAATCCGACTCTCACCATATTCTAGCTAAAGGAATGTGTAAGAGTTACCTTAAGATGGCGACCGAGTGGCCATTCTGCTGTGGTTTGGAGAAGAACTCCGTGCACCAACAACCCCCACCCCCACCTGCAGACCTGGAATGTCCCATGCCAGTTTGAAAACAGCCAATCATGAAGCTCCAGCTTCCCATCACCCTGACAGAGGAGGCAACCTATCCCATCCCACCACATCCCTGAAATGCCCTTAAGGGATAATCTGTCCTCCCAAGATCAAACCCTGAAGTCTTTCGCCCATAAAATACCTTGCCACTCCCATACCAGGCGCTACTTCCCTGACTCCCCACTCCCGGAGTCACAGAACCTCGCCGGGGAATCGCAGATCCCAATAAAGGCTTTCTTGGCTCCATAACTTGGTCTTTCTTTCCTCTCATCTCTGCCTCCATCTATTAAATCTTACAGAATGAACTGGTACCTGCACAGTAGGGATACTGCAATCAAAAAAGATGAACCAAAGAATGGTCTAAGAAGGCAGGGCAAGGGCACCTGGGGGTCCAAGGGTTGGACTTCAGCTCAGGTCATGATCTCTGGGTTTTGTGAGTTCGAGACCCACATCGGGTTCTGTGCTGACAGCTCCAAGCCTGGAGCCTAATTCAGATTCTGTGTCTACTTCTCTCTCCCTCCTTCCTTCTCAAAATTAAATAAACATTTTAAAAAAGGAAGGCAGGCAAATCTACATGATTTTGATCACCAAGTCCTTCACTCAGGTTGCTCTCTGGGAGTTTGAATCTCACCTGTCTCACAGAGAACTCTAAACTGGGAAATACTAGATCCACCCCTCGGCCCAAGGCCTTCCCTGTTGGTCAGACACCCTATCGCTGTCTTTGTCTCACTCAGGGATTTACCTGCACTATTAATTACTTTATGTTTTTAAACCAACTTTCTTTCCCACTTAAATCCAATGACAGCATAAGAAAATGAAGCTTGTATCACCGTCTTTACTAGGAAAGCCAGATCCCCTCACATAAATGAGTTACTAGAAGAATAAATGTGCTGACCCCAGAAGGCTAAGTTCAAAGCAATGGGAAAAGAGAGGTAACGCATGTGCAAGTCGCCTCCATTTGGGGGGAGGGTGCAGACTTCTAGAGCGTATCTATCTCAGAGTGGAGCTCAGATCCGGGGGCGGCTGCTGTTTGGCCAGGATGGCCCTGCAGACTTCATGTCCACACCCGGGATTCCTTCTACTGCCATCTAGGCAGCCCTTTCTCACTCACTAGCTCCCTGTCCGTCTGTATCACTGTGCGCCCTCAGGTCTAGGTCCCCTTACCCTAAAACCCCCCAGTACCCACTTCCAGTGCCGCCTTCCCCTCTCTGAGCAGGATCTGTTGCTTGTACCTCTTAAGACTCCTTTCTCTCCATTCTCCATGGGGAGTGCTGGGGTGGGGACAGAGCATTCCACTGTGGTCCCGCGGTGAGGACTTGGGGCAAAGGAGGAGCACTGAGGAGCAGGAGTGATGGGGTGTCAGGAGATGAGCCCCCCTGCCCGGGTTGGGTGTTTATCCCTGTAACTGACTGATGCAAGCTTGGTCATGTGCTTCTGCAACCCTCTCCCCTCCCCACCCCCACAACCTGCATAAAGGCAGAGGAGGAGGGCTCTCCAGGGGGGTGTTGGGCATCACAGGGATGCAGCTAAATGTCTTGATTAGGAAGTTGGAACCTGCCCAACTTTTATACTGGGGCTTGAGTTGACTCAAAGGGGTGGGGTATGGAGGGTGAGTCCAGCAAGCCCATCCAAAGGTAAGACCCAGTGATGAGACTTCTGACCCCAGGTCCTACTTGATGATGGAAGACAAAGGCCAAGGGTGGCAGGGTGCCCAGGTTGTCTGAAAACTCAACTGGACATGTGTAAGTCAATCACATTGCTCCGCCCGCCGATAATCTGGAGTCAAGTTCGGTAGGCGAGCTGAGCGATCTCTACTCCTAAAAAGGAGTCGAAGTAGGTTTGTAAAGCTCCACAGGAATGGACCCTTCGAAGAAATTCTGCATGGTTTGTTAAAAAGTGATGGGTTTTGGAGAGGGAAAGATAGTGGCCGCTGGGAGCCTGCGAAGGTTCACTGTGAACAACTGTGTCAGAGTCACGTAAACCTGTATTTAATATGACAATCTGTTGAGTCAGAAAGCCTTTAAGGAACATCTATAACACATCAAGGAGCTTGCTGTGTGCCCTATGTGCACCACTGCACATCTATTCCACAGGTACTCCGCGAGATAAAAGTAAGCTGCCAACAAATACTCAGGAAATCAAGAAGTAAGATGGACCTTTGGTTACTAATTGATTTTAAAAGTAAGCATACAAAATAAATGAAATAAAAGTAACCTTAACCTTCAGGAGACAGAAAGGTGAAGATGGTACCTGTCCCCTGGCCCATGCTCTTCCTACGCCTCCTGAAAATACCAACGCCTCAGGAAAAAGACAAACTTTCCCAACTCAGAACTATACCAGAGCCCAAAAGTGACATGTAAATTAACGTCAGCATTTCGAAAGAACTTCCATTAACTCTCTTTGATGAATGTATACCTGCAAAGCACCTGGCACATGGAAATATAGGGAATTGTCAACTATTATTAATTTAACTCAGAAAAGCTAGACTCAGGAAAGACTCCGTGACCTCTGAAGACTTTCTCTTTTGGAAGCAAGAGGCCTGGCCAGGCTGCGACGTGCTGCCGCATGGGGGGTTGAATGGTGTCCCCTCAAAATATAAGCCCATCTAGAGCCTGAGAACCTGCAGGTGGAATTAGTTAAGACAAGGTCATCCGGGAGTAGAGTGGGTCCTAAATCCAATCCCTAGTGTCCTTGTAGGAAGAGGAGAAGACACGCAGACAGACATAGGGAAGGAGCCCAGGTGAGGATGGTGGTGGAGACCGAGAGCCAGAGGGTCACCACGGATGGCCGACAGCTCACTGAAGCGGAGAGAGACCAGGGAGGATTCTTCCTTTGAGCCTTCAGCAGTGGCCCCGTCGACACCTTGACTTCAGACCTTTGGCCTCCAGCATCTGTTGTTTTAAGCTACGCACTTTGTGGCACTTTGTCATGGAAGCCCCAGAGAGCTCCTCCAGGAGGCGTCTGCCCTCCTCTCTCTGCTGGTGGAGAACCAGGCTCTGTACTCACCAGCAAAGTTAGCAGACATCTTTCTGCTTGCGAGGGCTGCTTTACGAAACAGCCGACACTGCATTCAGTTACTTCCTTCCTCTGGTCTTTTCCTCTCCAGGGAAAAGCCAAGGCGGAGAACATCAGGGCACACACCGTGTCCTGGCGGATGGGGCTCACTGCAGGAGAAACATCCGCTGGGACTGGAGACAGGAAGAGCTTGAGCAGGGGGTCCTTCGTGCGCCGCAGATGGATGGAAACCCGGACCGACTACCGGAGAACAGCAGTCCCCACCACAGTCCATCACATCTGCACAAAGCAAGTGCCTGGGACCCCCCGGAACCGTGCCAGGAGGCATGGTGCCCACCGAGCTCCTCGATGCACACCTGGCCAAAGGCTATGACCATCCCTAATGCGGCAGCCAGCGAGGCCATAGGCGGTCCCCAGAAGTCTGCCTGCTGCCAACCTCTGGTCTGGAAAGAAACCCCTTATCTATAGATGGCAAAAGGGAAGACGATAAGAAACATGGAGCCTGTGAACAGGGCGCTGTGATATGAATGGAGGAAAACATGATCCTGAAGTCTCAAAGGCACGAAGATACCTCTGACAGAGATCTGTTCCAGCAGCCCAAAGAGAACCTGGTCTCTGTGAAACAGGAATAGAGACTCACAAGGAGAGAGCCTGACAGAAGGGAGATGATATCTACAGTAAGGAGCTGGGTGCAAAAGTCCTCCATGAAAATGTTAGTGTATGGATGGCAGAAAAACAGTTTAAAGGCATGATCTGCAGCCATTAAATAGGGTTTATGTCAGAAATGCTACAGGGTTTAAAATCAGCAAATCATTCAATTGTTTGTAGCAACAGAATGGGCAATTAACTTTATTATCCATCCTCGGAGGGGGGAGGAATCTTGTAAACTGAAAATGGAAGAGTATTTTGATTACATGAGAAAATATCTTGAGGGGTGCCTGGGTGACTCAGTTGGTTAGGTGTCCTACTTCAGCTCAGCTTGTGGTTCATGAGTTCAAGCCCCATGCCGGACTCTGTGCTGACAGCTCGGAGCCTGGAGCCTGCTTTGAATTCTGTGTCTCCCTCTTTCTCTGCCTCTCCCCTGCTCATGCTCTGTCTCAAAAAATGAATAAATGTTAAAAAAAATTAGAAAGAAAAAGAAAATTTCTCTTCTTTTTCTTTCTGTGAGCTATGACATGGGGTCCAACTAATGTCATGGACAAGACAAGAACTCACATTATCATCAAAGACATTTTACAGTATCATTTAAGGAGGAATAATCAGGAGTATTACAAATCAGAAATAAGAGTTCTGGATTCTGCAGAAAGGGAGAGCAATATACTGTTTTTAGTAACATATCTCCAGAAATAGGAAGAGGTAACGTTTATTAAGTCCTCGTGAGGACTTGACATTGGTTAACAAAGTTCCTAACTGAATCTCCACCGTAACCTTAGGAGGTGGGTGCTATCCGTAGGCTCAATGAGCAGATGAGGAAGCTGAAAAACCGTGAGGTTAATTTGCTCCAGATCGCACCGTCCTCACTGGGGAAACTGCTGTGTCGACTCTAGAATCCATCTCTGAAGATGTCCTTCCAAGCAAACCGACCAAAATCAGAACCCAAGTGCAGCCAAACCAAGCATGATAACTAATAAGAGACAAGAGTGCAAAGTGGCTGGATATAAAAATAAATGCACATACCCAAAACAATACATTTCCTACACATAAACAGAAACAATAAAAAATTTTAAAGTAATTCCATCTAAATTAGCGTAACCAACAGCAAGAACTCCAGGAACCGTATAATGAGGGAAAGAAAATCCTAACACCGAATATTCAGATCTGTAGGAAGACATAAAGAAAAACAAAATGCTTCTGGAAGAAAAGATGTAACTGTAAAGAGTTTGATTATTTCCCAATTAATTTCAGGTTTAATATAAATCCTCCAGAACCCCAAAGATTTTGGTGGAGGACAGACACATGGTTAAACTAAAGGAATCCAAAGTCACATGGGAGAATACACCAGAATTTTTTGAAGAACAGGAATAATGGAGGGGCCTTGTCCTAAAAGAAATGATAGTTATTAAGTATCTTTAATAATCAAAATAGTAAGGTGTCAGAATTATGATGTAAGACAACAGAGCAAGTTTCATGAGAAGAGGCTGCAGTGATGTGGAATTTGGCTTGTGGGATAGCAGTGTCAGAAATCAAAGAGAGAGAATAACCCAGGCAATATTTTCCCAAGCAATTAGCAAAATTCAATATTTCCTCTAATCGAAACACCAAAATAGCACCTAGCAGAGGGTATGATGCTTGAGAGAAGTGTCCAGGCTGAACGAGCAGGATGATGTCAGATGAACAAGGAAGGTGATGACGTTCACAGCAGGCAGAGAGGACAGTTAGGCAAATGGAAGGCACGAAAGAGCAGAATGTGTTCTGACATTTGCAAGACATTGATTAGACTGAGGACAGGGTTCCGGAACAGGAAGCAGAAGGAAAGCAGATCATGAAAGTAAATAAGACTGAAGTCGTGAGTTTAGACTCAATCCTACAAGTGATGGAGACCCAACTGCAGAATAATTTTCAGAAAATCAGAGACAAGGCAAGTTATTTTATTAAAAAAAAAACTTAAAAAAAATTTTTTTACATTTATTTTTGAAAGACAGAAAGAGACAGAGCGTGAACAGGGTAGGGGCAGAGAAAGAAAGAGACACAGAATCTGAAGTGGGCTCTAGGCTCTGAGCTAGCGGTCAGCACAGAGCCCGACGTGGGGCTCGAACCCACGAACCGTGAGATCATGACCTGAGCCGAAGTCGGACGCTCAATCAACTGAGCACCCAGGCGCCCCCCCAAAAAACTTTTAATATATAATGCTTTTTAAGTTTATTTATTTTCAGAAAGAGAGAGCACAAGCTGGGGAGGGTCAGAGAGAGGAGGGGAGGGAGAGAGATTCCCAAACACTGATAGTGCAGAGCCCAAGGCAGGGCTCAAATCAAACCCACAACCTGGGAGATCGTGACCTGAACCAAAGTTGGACGCTTAACTGACTGAGCCACTCTGGCACCCCTAGTATTTTAGTAAGATCACTTAGTTGGCAATGTGAAGGAGACACTGGAGAAGTAGGAAACTGGACACAATGAGGAAGCCGCTGCAAGAATCTAGGCGGAATATGGGGAAGGCTGGGAGAAGGGGAAAGGGGACATGGTAAGGTACAGAAGGTCACATGTATGTGCCTCAGACTGAGAGATCAGAGCTGTGACCCAGGGGTAGGAAGCGGTCAAAGCTCACCATCTCAGGGTTTGATGTTCCCAGGTTCTACCTTAAAAGAAGGGTTGGGCTCTTCTCTGGCTTATTCTTCTTTGGGGTCTTTGGGTTGGCACATGGGGTCATTTCGTCTGCGAGTACTTTCTGCAAGTTGAAAAGACAATTTACTTCTGAAGATTGCGCAGTTCCTGTTTTCCCTTTTAGGAAGGCAATCTGGATCCTTTATTTTTCTTATAGCTGAAATATTTCTATTCGATTAGCTAATTTCTCCCTGAAGCCATATCCTTCACTTTAATAAGAGGAAAACGAGGCCGCTCTATGTATTATTAAACTTCATTTCAGGCCGAAATTGAATTATAAACTATCAGTAGTCTCTCTCATGTATCACAAGTTATTGGTCTAGGATTCATGCTTCTGAATGGTTTTCAATCTTTTAGAGGCAGTGGCGGGGTGGGGGGGGGGGCTGCCTTAAAATAGCCTGAATGTAGCTCAATGAATATTTTTGAGGCGTCTATAATTTTGGAAAATTTCATAGAAACATTTTTTACTAACAATGACCCTGGGACAGGAAATCTGCTTCCGGCTTTGAACGTATAAGCTGCTGTTTGTTTCTCTGCTTACTTTCTTTTCCTGAACGTGGTCCTTTTGTAAAAGACCCCAGTGGTTATTTGGGCACCTTTTATCCAAACTCCATGATTTCAGTGGTTTGCTGCGGCATAAACTCCGACGGTTTCATCCTGTCCTGAGAGCTTGTATTTAAACACTCACCCACCTTGCCTGCCTTCAACCCCTTCTGTCTCTTCTCCTGAATCACTGCCACTAACCACTCACCACCTCGCCGAGCTGGGTATTAGGAGCGAGATGAAAACAGCAGCAAGAAAAATCTCAGAAGTCAGACCTGGTTTGAACCCCAGCTCTGCCAGTTCCCTAGCTCTGTGATTGGGGGACAAGCTCTGGATGTCCCCAAGATTCAGACTCCCCATGTGCAAAGTGGGGAAGGCAGAAGTTCCTTGTCTGTGGGCCACTGTGAGGCTCAGTGTGTGATCCTGGAGAAGTACCGGTCCAGCTCCCAGCCCGGGGTAAGTGCTCACTACTCTACACTTGGCGTCCTGCGGCATGGTGCAGCCTGAGGGCAAGCTCTGCTGAAGACTTAGCTGTGTGACCTAGGGCAAGTTGCCCACCCTCTCTGAATCTGTTACAACCATTTTGAAATGGCAAACTGAGGAAATGGATGTGATGCAGGCAGTCACTAAACTTATTTTCCGAGTGCCTGCTTTATGCGAGACACTGCTGGGTGCCACAGAACCATCAGCTGGGCCTGAATCCATTGCTCCAAGGAATCCTGGGTCCTTGCCTTTAAGGATACTTCGGTCCCATGACCTTGGAGAAGTGCCCTGGGTTGGCCAGAGAAATATTAAGGTGTGAGCACAGGAAGCTGCCAATGGTTAGAGATGCAAAAAAGAGATAAATATTAAAAGCAAGGGAGGGCGGTTTCAGGAAGGCTGAATTATAACAAGACTACAATCCTCAAATGCCCCTGAGACATAGAGCAGGGGGATAAGCTGAGGCGATCCAGACCCAGGGAAAGTAATGATAGGCCACGCTGGGGGAGCGAAAGGCTTGCTGACAGATGATACTATGTCTTCACGTGTCCCAGTGTTAGGAAATATTACAGAGGCCAGAGGCACATCAGATAGCACAGACAGCAGACTTTTGGGGAAACTGAGGCTCGAGGGATTGAGGAGTTTGTTCAAGGTCAAGATCACACAGCCAATGTGATGGGAGCTGGACCCTAGGTCTGCCTGAGTTGGCTAGCCATGTTTCTCCAGAACCCTGGGAAACTAAAAATGTGAGCTCATAGGGTCGGGTCCCCTCCCTAAGGAGACGCTCAGGCCGACCAGGGACATGTCCTGCTCAATGTGGCTCTAACTGTGAGGCCAGAGCCAGCACAGCAATGCCCGTCTGCTGGCAGGCTCCTCTTCACCCCGAGTCGTGGCCTCCGTGAGGACAGGGGCCTCGGTCTCACTCATCTCCCCTCCCAGCACCCAGCAGGCTCAGTACTTTTTGGTTGAGTGAGTTGAAAGAATAAATCAACACAGGCGCCTTAATAACATGCCTGAGATCAGAACAGAGCACAGAGGTTCTCGCTGATCGGAGCCAGACTGGCCCTGTGGTCGATCTGACCCCGAGCTGCAGGTCCGTGAACTGAAGAACCACCGGGCACCCAGTATGAAGCGGCGACACTGCCTGGGGGTGATGGATGGTGGCCACACGGCCCTCTGGGTTCCTGCGTGCTCGCACACTCATCTATAATGCCTGGGTCACCAACCCAGCATGATGTAATGGGCTTTCTGTTGCTCTAATGGTCTGGCCTGTCAGTGTGGATTTATCGCTACATAGACACCGGGGCCTGTTCAGAACTCTGCGATGGGAGACTTTTGGCAAAATGAAGAGCTTACTCAGGCCAATCTCCTTCCTACCTTCTCAGGTCCTCAGAAACGACCACCCCCTCACTCCCACGGCACCCGCGATGGCCAGCCTCAAACAAACATAGCTCCCTTCCTGAACTGCATGTTGAATGAATGAATGAAATAAAACGTGAATAAATGCCCACCATGATGTCTAACGAATCCACAAGATTTTACTTCCAACAAACAGAAAAGTGGTCAATCTTGAAAGTATTGCTCTTAAAAAATTAATATATGGTTGGGTTTATATCCTGGCCAGGTTTCACAGCACATATCATTTTATCTGGTGATTAATGCTATAGGCTCTGAAGCCTGAAGGCCAAGGTCAAGGTATTCTTGGTATTATCATTTATCAGGTATATGACTTTGGTGAAGTTACTGGACTCTCGGACCTCAGTTTATTCATCTGTTAAAATGGGGAGGATAGCACCTAGGTACACGGGGCTGATGTAAAAAACAGCTGACAGAAACATATGTAAAGAGTACCTCATCACCATCTCATTGAAATGCTGGCCTTGTCTAGTGGGAATGGCATTTCCCAGCCTTTGAAGAGACAAAACAACTGAGGCTCAGGGAGACTACGAGATGCACCCAAGGTCACAGTGTGACATCTGGCTCACTGCTGTACACCAGCCAGAGCCCCCTCCCAGCCTAAAATCTACCCAAATTGTGTGTGATCCTGGTAAATCTCGCTGACCTTCTCATCCCACCTAATTCCGAGGGCAAAACGCGACTCACGCTCAACTCAGAGGAGAAGGCAGAACTTGATCTTTCAGAAGGAAATCTAATAAATACATCCTGACAGCACCACTCGCTCCTGAGCCAGGGCTCCTGAAATTATATTCAGCACCAAGTGGAAGATGGAAGCCTTAATGAATCTGTGAGCCACTGTTATTTACAGCAGATGAGAAAACAAATGAATGTTCGTGCCTGGTGAAGCTGCAAAACATTCGCGACTTATCAGCTCCTCCATCTGCACCTGAGAAGCCACTCTATCCACTTGCAAACATGAGAACTTCCTCTTGCATTTCCACTCATAAGTGGTTCTCAACCATGGCCGCACATTAGAATTAAGTGCATGGCACGTGAAAGATAATAAATAGCCACATGTGATTAAGACCTACCTACAGAGATATCAGATTCAACTGGTCGAAGGTGGGACCTGGTCTTTGCATGTCTAAAGCTCTCAGGTGACCAAAACATGCAGCTGGGGGGTGGGACCCACCAAGCTAGGTCATAGTTACTGAGTGGTGGGTAGGCTTGGGAAGTAAAGTTGTCCTGTTTTGCAGAGTTGTAGAGACAGTCAGTCAGGGGCCAGTCAACCACAGAAACTCAAGATGCTAAATGCATTCAACTGTCCCCCATCTCCTTCTAGGTCCCACCAGGTTCTATCACCCTGCTACTACTACTAACACATGCTGCTGCCCTCCATTTCATCCTGTGAAAATCTGCCCAGGCACCATCATCTTGCTCTGCTAAAACCCTGGCCGTAAACCACCATCTTGCCCAGCAAAAACCCAGCTTTGGCACCACCATCTTGGTTGGCAGTGGTACTGTCATCTTATAGAAGCCCCAGGATTACCCAAAACAGTATCTTCTCCATCTGCTAATTCCTCCTTGAGGCCCTCCTCATCCCCCTTTCCTGTGCCACTGCGGGTCTCCCTGCCTTCATTTGCTCGCCGTCTATCTAGACACAGAAGGCTGCATCTAAGCAGAAAATCTGACTGTGTCACTTCCGGGCTGGACTCTGATTCCTACAGGATAAAATGCAAACTTCTCAGCATGACTCACAGACTCAGGAAGGTTCCCCAATCATATCATTTTGTGGCTTCCCCATGCCATTTACATCTGAGCCAAACTCTTCTGTGTTCCACTTCTAGAACACATCATTCACTACCATACCTCCATGGTTTGGCCCGGGCTGTTTCTTTCACTAAGAATGTCATCCCCACCAGTGTGCCAGGTGAAATCCTCTTTGTTCTTCACAATCTAGTCCTCATGGAGAAAGAATCTAGCCTCATGACAGGAGTCCTGGGCAGGGAGCCCTCTGACTGGCCCACTCCGCATTGTGCTTGTGGTCCTCCCTGAGGCCTGGAGGATGGGCGCTATTATTGTGCCCACAAGGCAGGTGGAGAGAGGACCAGCACAGAGATTTTTTTGAGCAGATTTTCTGGAAAATGGCTTGGATGCGGCCTCAGGTTATGGTTTGGTGGGAGTGAGAGAGCCTAGAGGGGAGTGAAAGAAGACGGGGGAGATGGATGGAAAGTCAGAGTCACACTGTGTGCCTGGGGAGGGCGGGGCTAACAAAGACATTCTGGCAAATGGGCAATTCTTGGGACACATCAATTGAATAACAGAAATCTTTAATATACAGTTTTATTTGCTGTTTGGTGCTTCGCTTGCTTCTCCTGTCTCTGCTGATATCCTGAGCTCTCAGCAAAGTCAACTCTACGAACACATGCATCAAGAGGGAAATTTGGAGAGAAGTCAAGGCAAAGGGTGGAGTCGGACATCTCTGTTTTCTCAGAGGGGAGAGGCGAACAGGCATAGTAGGTGGGGCAAGGCTGACACGGAGAATTTGTTGGGGAAGGAAACCTTGTCCCCTACCACCATGTGTCAAGGATGTTGAGAGAATCAATAGCTCACTGGATGTTCCCAATGTATCTGCATATGTGGAGCAGAGGCAGGTAGGACCTGCATTTCATTTAAATCTCAAAGGTGGGATGACCCGCAATGAATACTTGAATGGCCAAAGCATGAGTCCCACCCAGGCCAAGACTTCAGATAGCTGATGAGTGGTTTCTCCCTTCACTTGTTCAGCTCAGATCCATGTGCCTAGGAATCTCAGTGCAGATGAATTTTCTCACCCCTCAGATGCCAGCTCTGAACTGTGCTGGCTTCCAAGCTTCAGTATAACCAATTAAGAACAGGCATGTTGTGAAGGCCTTTGGACACAGTTGGTGATGACCCATCTGGGGGAATGGAGCTTCCCAAACTAATTACATTCCTCCGTGCAGCCCAAGGAAAAGCACAGAATGTGCCACTTTCAGGTTTATTGGATTGATGTGCAGTTGAGCAGTGATTATGTTTGCAGCACACACAGTGTTCCCTCTCCTGGACATGCCTTCGGTGATGCTTCCTGGGGGAAGAGGAAGGCATTTTCCATTTGTACCAGACTGCTCGGTACTGAGCCTCACAATTGGGATGACTCTTCAGACACCTTCTGTCTTCTTCCTCCCAAACCAAATCCTGCTTTTGTTCACATAAAGACGGGAGGAGGGTGGGGAAGCGATCCCATGGCCTCAGGAGAGGTGGAAGGAGGCTGGAGGATCTAAATCAGGGGTCAGTAAACTGCAGCCCAGGACTCAAATCCTGCAAATCCAGCCTGTCACATGTCTTGTAAATAATACATATTTTCTCGGAAGACAGCCACGCCCACTTATTTATGGATTGTCTGTGGCTCCTTTCATGCTATAGAGGAAGAGTTGAGAAACTGTGACAGAAATTGTTTGTGGCCACAAGGCCCAAGCTATTTACTCACTATTTGGCCCTTTAGAGAAGAAGGTCACTGACCTCTGGCCAGGCAAAAACATCCTGCTATGGGTGCATCCAGATTCTTCTCACTTAATCTCACACCAACCAATGGTAAACATGATTGTCCTCATAACAGTTATTTGTCCAAAGTCACACAGCTTCAAGAGTTGAAGCTGAGATTTAAGCTTGGATCAACAGCAGAGTTACAAAAACACCCACGACTGCCCCTGCCCTCCATGCTCACAACCTCCTTAGGGAGAAAGAACACAGTCTGTTGAGAGTTGGAGCTGCAAGAGGTCCCTGAGGTCACCCAGGGCCAATCTCCTCACCTTCCAATGGAGATGCCATGGCCCAGATGAAGTGTGTGCACCTTGCCTTTGCTGGGCCCCCTCAACTGGAGCTGTGCTCGGTTTCCCCGGTGGGCTCAGTCCTTCCCGACTCACCAGCCAATTCCAGTCAGGACACTGAACACCCCAGAGTCTCCAGCCCATCAGACTGAAGGGGAAAAAGTAAGTTATGTTGACTGCCTACCTAGTTCCTTGGGTCTGAGATGAGCTTTGCGCCATCTCACAAGGGGTGAGTTTCTGATCCTAATTGTGGGGCTCCCACCCCAAGGATTTACTCACCCCCTTGTCATTGACCTCCCTGCTAGGACCCCAGCCTGAAAGGGCCTGATGCTGGCTTGAACAAGACCCCACCCCAGGCGGAGGCATCTTTCTAAGGGGCAAATGCTACAAGGGTCCCACACTGTAGGAACTGGCCACCTGGTACCCAGAAGAACCCCCCAACCCAGGGCCTGCAGCATCTTGCACTCACGGAACAGATGCCCTGGGGCATGATCACCTAAGATCAGGATTCCCTTCCTCTCCACCAACTATAAGTAGCTGGGTTTCCTGAGTGCTGTTATCAGCCTTCACGATCCTGAACATCTTCCTTCTCTCCCATGCCTTCCTCTCCCAATCCCTCTCATTAGCCCTGGTCACTCTGCTGAGCTCCACACTCCTAAATCCAACCACCTACCAGACTCCTCCACCTGGGCAGTCCAGGGGCACCAAATCTGATCCTGTGCATGCCGGAACTCACCATACCTGGCCCACGTCTCCTTTCCCCTAGCTCCTCCATTCTGGGAAACCTTAGGGGGTCTCATAGACCCCATAAACTTGATCCCCCCCAAACTTTATTGTTAACCTCACCAAACCTGCTCCCAGCCACCCCCCCCCCTTTTTAGGAAGCGGCAGCATCACTGCTTTTGCCATCTGAATCAGAACTTGGGTTCGTTCTTCAAACTCTTCTCATCTCTCACCTCCACTCAAGTCTCCACATCTACTGCCTTCACCTCCACAGGTCTAGCCTCTCCGCCTTTACAACATATCCTTGCACTAGGTGAGTTGAATCCTATCACACGCTTGGGTGAGCCACAGAGATATGCATAGCTCTCAGCCCCACCCACCTGCAACTCCACCACCACCCTGCCCAAGTGGTCCATTGTAGGAAAGTGGATGGACCTTGAGGGTATCATGCTAAGCAAAATAAGTCAGGCAGAGAAGGACAGAAACCATATGTTTGCACTCATAGGTCTGGCAGGAAAGCAGGAGAAACCTGATGGAGGACCAAGGGGAAGAGAAGGGGAAAAGAGAGTTGGGGAGAGAGAGGGATGCAAAACTTGAGAGACTGTTGAATGCTGAAAATGAACTGAGGGTTGAAGGGAAAGGGAGAGGGGGTAAAAGAGGTGGTGGTGATGGAGGAGGGCACTTGTGGGGAAGAGCACTGGGTGTTGTATGGAAACCAACTTGACAATAAACTATTAAAAAAAAAAAAAAACACGTCCGATTGTGTCCTTTCCTCCCTGACACTTAATATGCTCGCATCACTTACCCAAACCAAAGCTCCTGATCACAGCCTCTGAGGCCCCCACGATCTGACTCTGGACACTCTCTCCATCCCCCTCCTCCACGTCCACCTCTGCATCACCCTCGATGGTCTGGCAGGTACACTGTGCTCGTGATTATGCTGCAACTGCCATCCTGTTTCCTGCGTCCCTCTCTAGGCCACTCCCTCAGTCTGCAACACTCTTCTCAACAAGTTCCACCAGAAATACCTTACACCCTCCCAATGCCATGTTCAAACCTCAACAGCCCCAGGAAGCCCTCCCTGATGTCTTGTTATGGCCCCAAGTGCAGGGCCAGTCCAGTCAGCCTTCCCTCCTTGCGGTGTGGGCATGTCTCCCTCCTGATAATGCCTTTCACTGCATTGTCTCTTCTCAGCAAATCTATACAATGCTTGAGAGGAGGGACTTTATTTACTTATCTCCATACCACTAATCTCTAAACACAACATCTTGAAATCAGCAGATAGGTGTTAATCGGATTATGTGAACAAAGGCATGAATGGGTGAAGGGAGGCATCCAGACGGTCTTCAGGCCTCACTTCCCTTTCCTTATCTCATTAACTGTGTCTCTAAGGAAAGGCCATTCTCAAGGAAAAGGGAGATGAATGCAGTTTAACATGAATTTCCTTTTTTATTAAGGGGCCATTTTCTGAGCACCTACTAGGTGCCAGGTGTAGGTAAACTTCTTTACCTGCAGTTAACGTCAAATCATCACACTGGCAGAAAAAGGAGGACGGGTTGAAAGCTCCATTTTTATTGAATGAGAAAACTGAGGCCAGGCAGTGACCTGCGGAGGGTCTCTGAGCTGGCAGGTGAAGCACAGAAGCTCCCAGAACCCAGCGCCAGCAGCTATAACCTGCCGCATTCCTGGGATTCAGCTCTACCGTTCCTTCATTGTTTTGTGAAGCAAAGTTCACGGCTTCCCAGCCTGCACAAACCCAGAATAATGTTGTATTCACTGTCCTAGTTAATTTTTTTCTTTGAAAAAAAAAATCAGGCCAGCGTGTTCCCTGGCCTTTATCCCGCTGTTTCTAGGATTGCCCCACACCATAGCTCAGTAGGAGCTGGGAGTGGGCAGAGCCAACGCCCACGCGGGGACAGACTGGCTTTCTCCTGCCTTTTGCTGACGCCCCTGGGGGTACGAGGTGGGGGGGGGGGGATGGGAACGCAGGCAGTAATGAAGGGAGGGCGTGGCTAATTGTGAGGGCAGCAGATGGGCTTCCGAAAATGTCAGTCACATGGATGGAACAGAGGAACAATGTGCTGGGAGTGCAGGGACTGGATCCCTTCTAGGCTCCAACACAGTCCTGGGCCCTTGGCCAAGACCTTTGTCTACTCAGGGGTTAAGTCTCCCCATCTGAGAAAGGAGACACTTGGCTGAAAGGGGGTGAGCCTCGTCCCCCTCCAAATGCATATGTTGACGTCCTAACCCCAGTACCTCAGACTGTGACCTTATTTGGATACAGGGTCATTACAGAAGTAATTAAATTAAAATGAAGTCATGGGGGTAGAACCTAATCCAATATGACTAATGACCTTATAAGAAAAAGAAATTAGGGCACAGACACATACAGAAAGAAGACAGCTGGAGACACAGCTAGGAAATGACCACCTATAAGCCAAAAAGAGAAGGAATCAATCCTATTGGAACCTTGATATTGGATTTCTAGCCTCTGGAATGGTAAGAAAATACATTTTGATGGTTAAGCCCCACAGCGTGTGGCACCGTGTTACGGCGGCTCTGGGAGACTGATGTAGTCGGACATAATTGAGGTCTGGGTCCTAAGCCAGCTGACACGGTGGTCCCAATCAAGGGAGCCAGGATTATAAGGCCAGAAAAGGTAGCCAGATACAGAACTGGGACTATTTTGCTCGGAGGAAAGAAGCCTCAGGGAAACACAAGCCTTCCTTCACACGTTCCCATGGGAGAAAGAGGACTATGGTTGGGCCTCATGGGAGGAAACTGGTCTTGGTCAGTTGCAGCGGCTATACCAGAACTACCACTGACTGTGGCTTAAACAATCCACCTTTATTTCACACGGTTCTGGAGGTTGGGAGTCCAAGACCAAAGTAGGTTCAGTTCTTGCCGAGAGCCGCTTTCTGGTTGGCAAGTGACCATCTTCTGTCCTCAAGCGGCAAGGAGAGGGTCACTTTCCCTGGTTCTTTTCCTCATAAGGGCACGAATCCCACGGCCCCATCACCTCCCAAAGGCCTAGCCTCCAAACGCCATCATATTGGGGTTTCGGTTTCAACATACGAATTTGGTGGGGGACGTAAATGTTCAGTCCACAGAAGACCCACAGACCCTGAAGCGCAGGGTGAGCAATGGCACATGGCTTTCCCCAGGGTAGTGAGCTTCCTGTCTCTGGGGGGTGGGGGAGGGTATTCAGATTGGATGGGGTGGGGTGATGCCAAGGGCCTCTGGCTAAAGGAGGAGGTGCTGAGGAGGAGGAAGTCGGTGCGGGACATAAAATGACATTCTCGGCAGGGAGATGGCTGCTGGATAATCCATGGGGTTCCATGCCTGGGAAGCCTGCAGGAGGTCAAGGCCACCTGCAGAGTCGTGTAGACTCCCACCGCTGGTCAGAGTTTCTACCCACAGACCTGTAGTCACCCTTAGCACAACCCTTTTGAGCACGCACCGTGTGTCCGACGTAAGGCAAGAAAGAGGCTAGTGACACAGCACAGAACCGATGAGTCCTTGCTCTTGATATTCATTCATCCACTCACTCATTCATTCACCTCATCAAAGAGCCTTCCCTGACTCCAGTCACATTCTATATTAGGTGTTTGTTTCCCCAACTCCCTCACTAAGATGAACGCACCAGACAAAGGGCATTTGATCGTTCTCCTGGTTTATTCACTGCTCCACCCAGAACCCCAAAAGTCAGCAAATTGCTGTTGAGTCAGACTCTGTGCACAGCCACGAGGCAGGTGCTAGGACAACAGTGGTGAATTTGACAGACCTCGACCTTGTTTTTATGGCCAAGAATCACACCGACTGAAGGACACTGAGAAAATAGCAAAAGCCAATTCGTGGACTTTCTGCCTGCCAGGAACCTAACACCTTCCGTACCTTGTTTCTGTGGATCCCGTAGTCTCTGTGAAGTTACCTGCTGTTATTATCCCCATGCTACAGAGAAGTACACCGAGGTTCAGAGAGATTAAGTAACTTGCTCTCAACCGCATGGTAATAGGGAGCAGTGGGGCTTGAACCACGATCTGCCCTGGCTCTAACTTCAGCGGCCCTCCAGGGTCCTCCTTTGTGTGCCCCCTTGTCCCTGCAAGGAGGAGGAGTCTCCCAGACGAAGGGAGTCCACCATTTTGGAGTCCTCATCCTCCCTTCGGTCCCGCGGTTGTGCACCAGGACTATGCAAATCCTCTCCACATTTCAGGGGCTGGTTGAGCCTCCTCTGGGCTCTGGGTTCCCTGGGGCAGCCCAGGCCCATGGGGAGATGAGGAGGTCGAGTGGGGCATTGGAGGGGACGCTACACGCAGGGGACAGGCAGTGGTGGAGCGTGGACCTGTCAGCTGGGGGTCCACAGACATGCACACAGAGGCTCTGACGGTGCAGGGTTAGGGGGGAAGGGAGCAGGAAGCCCACAGTCTGGAAGGCCCCATTTGTACCACAGCTCTGGCTCACAAATGCTGGGGGCAGAGGGGCGTGGGTAGGTCTGTCTGTGGGACTCCAGGCCTGGGTCCTTAATCTCCAGGATGTGTCCCATGAGGAGACCCTACTCCACCAAGAGCCAGACTGGGGGGAAAGTGAGGGGGATGCTTGCTCTGGAAGATTCTGCAGGACAAATGGGATTCGACTTCTCGTGCTCACCTGCACCAGGGAAGGAAGGAGTTGATTTCGGAAGGCCAGGAGGATGAGCCTTCAGGAGCAAAGCAAACACCCAGAAGGGGAAGTGACATAAGGCACAGGCTTCTGTCCTTCACCCCCACCCCTCCCATCTGCCCCTCTCAGCTCTCCCAGCCTCCTGCCCCGGGGGGTGGCACTAGCCAGGCGTCACAGTCGTGCCGCCTGATAGTGGACAGTGGGGGCAACGCGACTCTGATGCTACGTGACGGAGGACTGAACCCTCCCCCCTCCGCAGGCTGGAGGTTCTGTCCAGACGTCTGTCTCCCTCCCTCATCGCTGCCTTGCGCCTTCCACGTAACTAAGAGACTTTTAAAAAATGTTTGCTCCATCTCTTAAACTACATTTTCAACATTTTAATCAAAATCTAGTGATGCCAAAACAACATAAAGTGTTGATGAGGATACCCAACTCCACAGGAAAATGTCAGGAGGGATGCACGCTGGTTGGATGGGTCCAGGTGGATGGGCGGGTCTGGGTGGTTGGATGGGTCTGAGTGGTAGTCTTGTGGGTTCTCTGTCATTTCCACCTTCTTTCAGCTTTTCTGGGTTGTATAAACTTGAAGTCAGAACTACGGCTTTCTTTTCCAGCCACTTTGCAGGGAATGAAATTTTACCGATTCAAGTGTCTTTCAGATTTTATGTCCTTTTCTTTATAGAGAAATCCCTATAAACCTAAGCGGCTCATCTCTTCAGTACAAAGCACTGACCAATTTTCATGGGTTGGCAAAAAGAACAGATTCTCCATCTTTGCTTGAAAAAGACCCGGGGAATTGGAATTTTTAACGCTATAAGTGGAAACGTGACCATTTTAAAAAATGTTACTTGGGGCACCTGGGTGCCTCAGTTGGCTAGGCGTCCAGCTTCAGCTTAGGTCATGATCTCACAGTTTGTAGGTTCGAGCCCCACATTGGACTGTGTGCTGACAGCTCAGAGCCTGGAGCCTGTTTCAGATTCTGTTTCTCCTTCTCTTTCTTACCCTCCCCTGCTCATGCTCTGTCTCTCTCCATCTCTCAAAAATGAATAAATATTTAAAAACATGGGAAAAATTAAAAATTTTAAAAAGTTACAAAAAAGAGGAGAGAAAAAACAGGTAAGAGGAGGGAACAGGTAACTTCCAGCAAGTGGAGCCAGGCGGTAATGTGACCTGGAGCTGCTGCAGGTGGGGGTGGGGTGGGTCTGTGGGTGGAGGCAAGCCCACGGGGTGGGGCCTTGAGGGATGGGGGTACAGGTGAGCCCATGCAGGTGGGATAGCCACAGACTTTGTTGGCCTGGGTTCAAAATTCCACTCCACCACTTACTTCTAATTATAAAAGTTGGGGCAAAGCTTGACTTTTCTGGGCCTCATTCTCCTCATCTGTAAATGGGGATAATGACCCTGAACTTCTTAAAATTGGACCTGTTTCTGTTTAAGGGATTAAAAATTCCAATTCCCCTGGTTCTATTTAAAGCAAAGGCATGGACTCTATTTTACTGGGAACCAATGGATGGTTCACACCAAAAGAGAGGAGAAGATGTGATCCTTCCTTACAATTGGTTGTAGATTATCTGTTTCCTCATTAGTTGGTGCGTTTCTGGGCAGCCAACAGCTAAAAACCACGCCCCCAAATCCAGAATATAGCAGGTTCTCAGTGAGGATTTGCAAAAGAATGGTAGTCAGCAAGGGAAATAAAGTCCCCTATCATATGGGGATGAAGAGTAATAGTAAGTGAATAACAATGTATAATATATAACTATATGTTAATAATAAAAGTAGTATATTATTATTCAAGTTACTAATAAAGAAATCATATCTATGGTTAATATAGAGCACAGCCAGCCTTTCAGAGTAGCTGGGTCAGGTGGGAAGGAGGGGATAGTGCTTTAAAGAGGGTGACCCCAAACAAATTCTCCGGGATACAAGCAGATGGCATAGCAACTGCAAAGGCCCTGTGGTGACAAAGCGGTTGACATGGTAAGAGAGAGAAAGGAGATCAGACTGGTCATGCAGAACACCCCTTGTGCCACAGTCAGATCAGTGACCCATTGACAAAGCCCTGGAGAATGTGCCAGATTCATCAGTCACCTTCTCCCGAGATGTCCAGATGGTCAGGACAGACAGGTCAGTGGTCATGTGGAAGACAGTCTTTAAGATGCCCCCACCGTCCCTGCCTCCTGGTAATCACACACTCATACAGACTCCTTTCTAGAGGTGTCACTTGTACTTAGTGACTTGCTTCAAATGCACATTACAGGGCAGAAGTAATGGGATTCCACTTCTGGGACGAGATGATAAGAAAACCGTGACATCTTCCTTGAAGACCCTCTGATGAGTTCTGTCGCTCTCACTCGCATCACTAACCCTGTGGAGATCCATGTGGGGAGGGACAGATGCCTGCCAAAGATGCTCACGAGGGTGAGCCTGGAAGCAGACCTCCCCCACACACGAGCTGTCAGATGAGAATGCAGCCCCACCAGACAGCCTGACAGCAATAGGTAAGAGATCTTGAATCGGAGACCCCCAGCTAAGCCACAGCCAGGCTCCTGATTCAAACAAACTATAAGGCAATCAATACTTTTTTGTTTTAAACTACTAAATCTTGGAACTATTTGTTGAACAACAGAACATAACATAGATAACAAAGGCAGGTCAGATGGCATTGACATCGTTGCGGCTTGCATTCTCATCCTTCCTACTGCCTGCCACCCACCTGGCTAATGCCCAGAAATAATCTTCTCAGCACAAACAAGTTGAGGCCAAGGTCAGCATGGAAGGGGAAGTGGGAGGACTAACAAGGATACTCTCTCCAACTGGTACTTAGCTATGGAAGTTGGGCAAGTCACTTAACTCTTTTGAGCCTCACTTTCCACACACGTGGAGTGGAAATGGTGCCTGGATGTTTCTCAGGATCATCTGAGGACTCAGTGAGCCGATGGCTACTGACATGCCTCACAGCCTACCAAGTTCTATGAGGCAGGCACTGTGATTGGGCCAATTTTCTCAGCAGTGAGAGATCGAGCTCAGAGAGGTTGGTGGGGCTCACCCATAATCACCCAACGTCCACAGGGTGACATGCCAGAACCTAAGGCCAGAGTTCCAGAGAGTCCCATCAGAGAGGCCAGCTAGCAATGCATTATGGGGTCAGTGTCTGGGGGTGCTCCTGCCTTCTGGGGCTCCCAGCCATGGGTGGACAGCTCTGGCGTGCTGTGTAACATCCCCACCCTTGGGCTATGCTTCCATCTTCTGGGGACACAATGAATCAGCCCCCTGATGGGCCGTGCCAGCCCTTCACAGTCTGAAGTAGGTGATCTAGTAGAGGCTTTCCTTACTCCCCAGTTATTCTGCTCTAGGCCATGTTTTCCTGCTGGCTCCTGAATCCCTCTCTACCCTTGACTTTCCTGCTTCCAGCATCAACTTATGTTGCTATAATACTAAGAGATTTATGCTGTCTTTTTCCCGGCCAACAAGCCTTGGTTCAAGATGTGCCCTCCACTGGAATTCCCCTTGTCCCCTTGTCCAGCCCAACTTCCCACTCCTTCTCCTTTGTTTAAATCTCAGAAACACTCTGGGAGGTCGGATTTATCATCCCTGCCCTACAGATAACAATTAAGGAGCATGGCCAGGAGATACAAGGATCTGAAACCTGGCAGCCCTCTTCCTCTGGGTCCTGAGCCCAAACCCTGCGTCCTCCACCTCCCTCTGCTTGGCCGTATCCTTCCTGCCCTTGACCTGTCACCCCTTCCTCCCAGCTCTCCCTCCTCCTCCTCATAGTTGTTCTCAGGATTAAGCACCCCTCATCTTATCACTACTGATTATCAAATCGTTTTTGGATCAGAGATGCCCCAATGCAACCCATAAACCCCTCTTTCCAAAACAATCATATGCACAGACAACAATTCACATGGCTTCCTTCAGGGTTGTTCAGGTTGTGCACTGCATCAGGGCACACAAGCCCTCCAGTAGAGGCTGAAATCCAGCTCACGTGCCACCAAGCCAGCCCTGAGTTTCCTGGAGTAGGAATTCCAGTTTGGTAATGAATCTTCCCAAGGAGGAAACCCCTTTTGCAATTACTCCTCCTGCAGTTGTTGGGAGGAGCTAGTCTTTATGAGCTAGTCTTGGCCAAGGCAGGTACATATAATTCAAGGGGAACAGAGGCCCTGAAGTCTGTCCATTGACTGACCAGCAACATAACTGTTCCTCAGGTCGAGTGATACAGAGTCAACTCCCACTTATGAATCATGGGCTGGTCCCAGCATGCTCTGAGTTGGTCAATAGCCTGGGATTCAGAACACATTCTATAGACACAAAATTCACAGTGTCAAGGGCTCAGCACAACCTCAGAAGCTGTGGACTAATCATAGCTGTGGTTACACGCATCTGTCTGAGTGTGAAGCTAAAACCCAACGTGCCTCAGCCTGCGCCGGGCATATAATAAATCCTCGATACACCCTACACCCTACCCTGCCCCTGGCCCTTTGGGGGGTTCATTCTGTGCCATGAAGCTGAACTTAAGGTCTGACAGTGCAGAAATGAGCTCTGCAAAACACCAGTCCAGAGAAAACCCCCATAAAATGCATGAAATATTCCTATCATCCAAATATTCTTGCAAATCCACCTGACCGAGGAAAGATGGGAACCCATCGGGGCTTCGCAGGGGCGAGCTGAGTAAGAGGGAACATGCGGTGGCGAGCCTCAAGTGGTCAAAGCATTCGAGAGACAGACGACTTCTGTAATTTCCCCTCTTCTGTGTACTGAGCACCTGTGGGGTGCTGGGCGGGGTGTGGAGCGACCCTAGGCACACAGTGTTCTTTCTAGTCCCCATGACAGCGTTGTGAGAGCAGGTGTTACTGCACTGAGGAGACCCTGAAGGTCAGGGCTTCTGCGTGGTCCCAAGGTCACAGGCTAATGTGTAAGGCAGAGCCTGACCGGGGCCCCCAGCTCCCCAGGACTCCCCCTACTCAGCTCAGGGCAGAAATCCGGGGGTCTGTGCGAGTCAGACCAGCGGGGTTCCAATCCCGGCTCTGCAGTTTCCTAACCGGGTGAGTCTGGACAAGCGGGGGTAACGGCAGGACCCCCTCAGGGAGGGTTAATCTCTGACAGCGTTCGCAAGAGTGCCTGGCACTTGGGGCCGGTTCATTTCACTATCACTGCTGTTATTTTTATCGCTGCTCTTCGGGAGTCGGTGGTTCAATGACAGTGGTGTGCAGGGGCGGGGCGGGGGGAGGTTTGGAAGGGGACACTTGTTATCAGCAGCCTCAAATGGCGCCCGCCCATCCACAAGTCCCATCTGTGCTCTCAGAAACACGTTGCGTGTTTGTCAGCAAATGCCCTTTCCTGGTGAGGTGGTGACACACAGAAAAGTGAGCTGCTTCGGGCAGGACGCAGCCAGGCAGAGAAGTGGCCCTGGGCAGGAGTGGCAGTGGTGGGGGGTGGAGAATGGACGCCGAGGCCTCCCAGCAAGTGAGCTCTGAGGCTCTCTCGGCCCCCGCCTCCAGGGGTCTGTCTCCTAATCGAGCTTATATGATGTGGGGTGGGCTGTCTCCCTGAAGCCAGGGCCGGGCACGGCAAGGGACCCTCAGCAAAGCCATTCAAGGATCAGAGCACTAAAGAAATCCCGTTTCCCACAGCAACAGAGCGCCTGGAATATGATGGAAAACCCATCAGGATCAGAGATGGAGGGGCACAGAACCAGATCCTGTCCGACCAGCCATCAGGCAGCTGTGTGGCCTCAGGCCAGTCGTTGACTCTTTCTGGGCCCCAGCCACCTCCTGTGAACAAGGCAGGGGCCGGACTAGAGCCAGACCAGGGCCCTCACAGGGAGGACTGATGACTTTTTTAAGAGAACAGGAGTCTACATTGTCTATGATCTCTTAACCCTTTCCCTTCCTCTGTGCCTTTGCTCCTGTATCCATCCATCCCACCAACTCAAATGAGGGGACTCAGAGACCCCCTCAGCCCTAAAACTCTAAACAGAGCCCGTGAGCCCTCAGCAATCCTAAATGTCTGGGAGGCCATTGTGTTCCCTCAGACACCCGCTGGAAGGGCCTGAATGTTTGTGTCACCCTGGAATTCACATGTTGGAATCCTAACCTGCATGTGTCAGTGTTAGGAGGTGGGGCCTTTGGAAGGCGCTCAGGTCATGAGCGTGGGGTCCTCACGCACTGGGCAGGTGACTTTATAAGAGACCCCGCAGCAATTTGTTCCCTTCTGTCACGAGAGGACAAGGCAAGAGGGCCCCCCCCCACCTTGCTGGCACCCTGATCTTGAACTTCCAGCCTACAGACTATGAGAAACAACTTTCTGTTGTTAATAACCTATCCAGTTTGTAGGCTTCTGTTTTGCTGCCAGAAAGAACCTGCCAATCCCAGGATTTACTGCCGGGTGGGGTGTTGGCTTTGCTTTGCACCCCCAGGGACAAGAGTCAGCCTCTTCACTGGTTTCTTCGAAATATCCACGCACATGGAACATTTTGTCAGGTTGGATCATTAAGAC
Organism: Helogale parvula; assembly: GCA_004023845.1. Lineage (NCBI taxonomy): Eukaryota > Metazoa > Chordata > Mammalia > Carnivora > Herpestidae > Helogale > Helogale parvula. Next base: position 129,213 of record PJEM01003873.1, on the reverse strand, counting down.
TGGTGGGGGCAGGTTATGGGGCTGTGACAAACACCGGGCCTTTGTCTCCTGACTCCACCCTGTCTTTTCTCTCCAGGGCTCTTATCCTGACCGTAAACTCCAATTTTTCTGCCTCTTTGGGCAGAATAGCCTCCCCTTCCCCCAAAGCCTGTGTTTCCTGCTATACACTGACCTTGGGAACCTAGATAAGGTATCATCTACTGGCAAACTTGCAAAACCAAATCTGTGAGAGGAGACATGCTCAGAGAGGTGTTCTCTATAGATAATCTGTCTTCTACAACACAGGCAGTAATGTCTCTGATCCTGGCCATAGAAATGCTGTTCTAGACATGTCTCCTGAGACAAAGGAAATAAAAGCAAAATGCATGACTAGGACCTCATCAAAATAAAAAGCTTCTGCACTGCAAAGGAAACAATCAACAAAACTAAAAGACAGCCTATGTCATTCACAAATGATGTATTCAATAAAGGGTTTGTATCTAAAATCTATAAAGAACTTTTATAACTCAACACCCCCAAATCAAAAAAAAATCCAAAAATAAATAATCTGATTAAAAATGGGCAAAATAGCTGAACAGACAGTTCCCCAAAGAAGACATCCAGATGGCCAACAGACACATGAAAAGATGCTTATCACCACTCATCATCAGGGAAATGCAAAACAGAGCTGCAATGAGATACCAGCTCACACCAGTCAGAATCGCTGAAGTCCACAACACAAGAAACAAAAGATGCTGACAGGGATGTGGAGAAAGGGGAACCCTCTTGCACTGCCAGTGGGAATGCAAACTGGTGCGGCCACAGTGGAGAACAGTATGGGGGCTCCTCCAAAAGTTAAAAATAGAACTACCTGAAGATCCAGTAATTTCACTACTGGTTATTTACCCCCAAAATACAGAAACACTAATTCAAAAGGATATATGTACCCCGATGTTTACTGCAGCATTATTTACAACAGTCAGATTTTGAAAGCAGTCTAAATTTCCATCAAAAGATGAATGGACAAAGAAGATGTGGTACACACTAATACACAATGAAATATTATTCAGTCCTAAAAAAGAACAAAATCTTGCCATTTGCAATGACATGGATGGAGCTAATGAGTGTCATACTAATCAAAATAAGTCAGTCAGAGAAAGACAAGCACCAAATGATTTCATTCACATGTGGACTTTCAGAAACAAAACAAATCAACAATAAAGGAGACAACCCAAAGAACAGACTCTTAACTCTAGAGAACAACTGAAGGTTACCGGAGCACAGGTGGGTGGGGGACGGGGGAAATAGGGGGTAGGAATTAAGAGCACAGTTACCATGATGAGCCCTGTGTGATGTACAGAATTGTTGAATCACTATATTGTACACCTGAAACTAACAAAACACTGTGTTAACTGTTCTGGAATTAAAACAAAAAAACTTAAAAAAAAAGATATTGTCTCTTCTAGAGCAGCAGTCTAGACTTTAAACAGCAAGATATAGTTTTCTTCATTGCACATATATTGAACACCTGACCAAACACCAAGAACTGAGCTAAATGCCGCATGGATACGGCAAACTGGACTGGAGTTCTCAGTCTAGAACTGTGCTGTCCAATACACTAGCCACTAGCTAGTGCATTTCAATTAATTACAATGAAATCAAATTTAAAATCCAGTTTCTTAGTTGCACTGGCCATATTTCAAGTGCTCAACCGTCACATGTGGCTAGTGGTTACCATACTGGATAGTGAAAATACGAAAGAGTTTCACCATCACAGAAAGTTCTACTGGACAGCTCTGGTCTAAAAGGAGCAAAGAGAAAGGGAAGAGAGAGCTAATCCGGCCACGAGGCAAAGCATCGAGCCCTGTTGTAGAAATGCCTGCCTGAGCTCCACATTAATGCCTGGCTGCTCCACAGGCAGGAGCCACTGATGAAATTCAATGGCAAGAGGTGCCTGTTGGAGAGCCGACATGTTCAGACTCTTCCAGCCGTAAAGTAAGACGGGAGTGTCATGTATGCATGAGGATACGAATTCTCTCCATCCTGAGGGGTTCAACTCAGTTGTCTCCTCTCCCCATATGCTTCTGCCCCTAACTCCTGAGCCCTTGGTCCTGTTGCTCTGGCCACATCCACAGACATCCTACCTTGGATCACGATCGTATGTACCTGTCTCCCAGCTGTGAGTAGCTTCTACGCTCAGTACCCAGCACAACAGTTTCATAAGTGAATAACTGAACGACTCCATGAAAAATGAGTGGGAAAGTGAGTGAATGAAGGCAGGCACAGTGGCCCATTCCACTGTGGGTTTAATCCAGATCTGGTTTCTCTGCTGTAAACCTGTCCATTCACTGTTGAACTTGGAGAGTCTAGGGTTCTATGTCAGCTGTATGGTTAGCATCGCTCTAATCTTCAATAAACTATTTAAAAACAAAAGAAGGCTATGGAAAAAGAGATATGAGGGGCTTATCCACCTCTAATCACTGGAATAAAACTCTCACACAACCATGCACTTTTCACTAGATAAAAATAGCTTTTGTGAGTCATGCTTTTTCTCCAATACATGGGATGGTTTTGCATGTACAAAAACATCCTGACTCTTCTACCCAGAGCCTCTCTTCTTCTTCCTATTTCTGCTCCTTCTAGACTTGGAGAAGTGTCCTTCCCGCGTATTGAACAAACTCTCTCCATGTGTCCTTGATCCAATCAATAGCCTCCAGTGGTTACTGGCCCACCAATCAGTGACCCTCCCTTGCCCAGTCTCACATCCACTTACTGCCCATAGTTGGTTTTCCATCAATTCAGACGGAGGATGCTGATCTCCTAGCCTCCTTCTATACGACCTCAGCTCGCTTGACTGCCTTTCGCTCAAACCCAGATCATGACCCTTCCTTTGTGCTGTCAAATCTCTTCAAAGAGGTGCCAGTCCTTCACCCCCCACTCACCCAGAAATCTGACTCTGTCTCTCACCTACTGCAGCCTCTTGCAGGAGGAATCACTGTCCCTATTCTCATTACCCAAATCATCATCTAATTTCCCCAATTCCTCCTGCTCAGGTGTTGTTTCAGGATGGATAAAGGGACACACAGGGCATAGGTGGCCAACAAGCAGCCTGCAGCAAGGATTTGGCCTGTGACTCTGTTTTGTGAAGCGGGTGAGGTATTCTAGATTGAAGAAAATGAACACAAAAACCCAGATGTGCCCTCTCTTGTGACACATGAGACCTGGTAACATGGGGCTCCCATCCCCCCTTGGCGGCAGTCAGCAGAAACAGCGATTTCTCTCTCTAGGGAAACTAGACCTTGCTACTTGCCCACAAGCCCCGCTGATCCCTACTGTCTCATGTTGCTCACCTTACTCTTTTGTAATATTTGCCAGGTCCCTAGAGACATTTAGGTTTCTCGCTCCTGGGCTACAAAGTCTCAAACGGATGATAATTTATTTTTTCCCCTTGTGGTTAGTTTACAATAAAACTGTTTCAATACTTCTGGAGGTTTAGTCATAAAAATCTAAACATCACTGAACACATGGACCATGAATCATGTGTAGTTCTTGCTCATGAGACAGGGCTTTACTTCCCCTATTACCTGTAGCACTATCGCCAACTTTCTGATACGTCATACCTTTTTAAAAAAAGTCCCTCACGGGGGAAAAAAAGAGAGCTCAGGTCACTTCTTCCAGGGTCCTATGCTGAGCTCTGTGAGCTCTTCCTTTTTCTTCTTTTAATATTTTTAATGTTTATTTATTTTTGAGAGAGAGAGACACACACAGAATGTGAGTGGGGGAGGGGCAGAGAGAGAGGGAGACACAGAATCAGAAGCAGGCTCCAGGCTCTGAGCTGTCAGCACAGAGCCTGACGCAGGGTTCAAACCCATGAACTGTGAGATCGTGACCTGAGCTGACGTCGGCCGCTTAACTGACTGAGCCACCCAGGCACCCCATCTGTGAGCCTTGTCTCAGTGCCCAAGACCTCGGTGAAGGGCGGGGCTATTCTGGTCCTGCTCTAACATGTGCCCTGCAGACATTCTGCCTATAGGGCTGCCTCTTCATCCTGAAGCACTCTCCAGTCCCCTGGGGGGTTACTGTAGTCAATGGGTTTGACTGCTCACGCCATTTTTCTCATTCAGTCACTCACCCATCCGTCCTATCACTTATTCATTCCTTGATTGGCTACAGATTCATTGAGAGCCCTGTGCTTACATCCTTCCTATGGCATGTGCATCACACTGCCCGCAGCACACTCCTCTGTGTGCAGGTCTGGGCACCTCGGATTGGGGCCAGAGCCCAGACTGAACCCATCTGTGTCCCAGGCACCATGCTGGGGAAATACACCCAGAAAAGCCACACAAATGCTATGAAACGAGATTGGGCCTGTGGACGCAAAGTTTCATGCAGAAGATGAACCTCACTGACCTCACAGGAATTAATCTCAAGGCTCCAGCCTGCCTCACGAAGGGCCATCGGGCGTGAGGTACGATGGGTCGTTCGGGAAGGCAGGAAGAAGACGACCCCCCACGGGCTGCTTGTGGCTTCCTCAGGGACCTTCCAATGAGAAGCTGGTGTTCCAGCTACTCCTTCCGCCCAAGAGATACTCCCGCCCTGACTTCTCAAGCCAGAGGTGACATTCCCGTGGGGCCCACCGCGTGATGTCCTGAATGACTTTGCATGCGGGTCTCCCAACCTTTACAGTACGCAGTTCTCAGTGACATATTTTTTTCCTACCCTGGAATGAAAGGGCATATCGGTGTCAAATCTGTGCAGTGAAGAAGACAGGAAATGAAATAAGATTTGCAGACAAGATGCTCCTCATGTTTCCATTTTGAAGACTACGGCTGAACGGAGGGGGAAAATGCTGAGAAGTTGCATGTGTCGTCTGTGCTTATTACATCAAGCTCGTTGCTGGGAAATAATCGGCCTGTGTGTACAGCCACTCTGGGGCGATTATCCAGGCCCCTTTGGGAACCTGATTTCAGTACGTGGGAAGGTATATAATGAAATATACCCAGGGAAGAAGAAGGATTCTCCAGTGATATGCTGTGACCCCATCCAAAGATGCCCAGGTAGGGAGGACAGCCCCACAATTTACAGAATATTGTCGGATTAGTACCCGTTCTCCAATAACAGACATCTAGAAGTAACCCTCACATTTGCTAAACTCTTAGCCTTCCCGGTAATTTCATAAATGTGCCACATTCAAAGACACTGCCAACAAGCCACATCCATGCACGGGCTGAGTGGGAAGCAGCCCATCTCGCGTCATTTGAAGGAAATTGCAGTGCCTTCCTTCCCGTCTCTGTCCACTGCAGGCATCTACTCTATCAGAAGGCAGTGGTGCCTAAAATGTTTCACCACAGACTCTCTCCTGAAAAGCCTCCCTAAAGGGACAAATTGATTTTTTTATAGGATCATGACATTATATGGAGAAAAGAACAAGATATCTTAAATGAATGAATGAGGTCATTTAAAATTTTTTTAATGTTTATTTCTTTTTGAGAGAGAGAGACAAAGTGCGGGCAGGGGAGGGGCAGAGAGAGAAGTGGACACAAAATCTGAAGCAGGCTCCAGGTGCTGAGCTGTCAGCACAGAGCCCCACGCGGGCCTCAAACTCATGAGCCATGAGATTATGACCTGAGCCGAAGTTGGATGCTTAACCGACTGAGCCACCTGGGTGCCCCTGAATTCATTTTTAATATGATGAAAAAGACATGGGTACTAAAAGAAGAGAAATCTGAATTTGACTGTAAATCACAGTAGGGCTCTCACATAGCTGTCCTGTGGATTAAACAAGATTGTGTGTGCAGAGTACTCACCATTTTCAGAGCTGAAAAATACAGACATTTACTGAGTTTGTTGTAGGTACCAAATGCTGTCCTGAACACTCTACACATATTGACTCACTGGCTCCTTAAGAAAACCTTATGCAGTGGTGGTTATAATCCCCATTATACAGATGAGAAAACTGAGGCCCCAAAGAGTTAAGAACAGTGCCAAGGATCACATAATTTATCAGGGTTGGAATCCCAAGAATTTGAATTTCCACAGCCCAGGTAACTAACACACAGTTTGTTTATGTTCTTTGTTATGACTTTGTGTTTTCGGGAAGGACCCCGCCCAGGCTACAGGGGCAGGGATCAGGTGGCTGATGGGGACACTTGCACAGAGATGACGGGTAAGGCTAAGCCAGTGTAGTAGAAGGAAGGGAGGTGGGAGAAGAAGGTGTGGAGTCCAGTAGTGAAAATGGGGCCGTGTGCTTTGGCTGGGGCAACTTGGTGGTGGCTTCCTGGAGGTTTGGAAAAAAGGGGTAAAAAGACATCAGAAGCAAAAGTGTGTGGTAACCCCAAGAAGAGGGCAAGGAGCTATGATAAAGTGATCAGTTTCTCAAGGTCAGCCTCGCTGGCAACACAGAGCTCCACAGGGTCAATGGTACAGTTTTGTGAGACCATGCTCCCATGTGGTGAGCTGATCAAGGGGCACAGTGTGGCAATTCTAATTTGCTGAGGGACCTTGGGTGAATCTCTGCTCCTCTCTGTCACGCAAGATTCTGACACTTATGACCCCGATGAAATTTATAGAGGATCACTGAATCAGCGATCAGATATAAGAACTGGAGTTCTGGTCCAAGTACAGAGTAACTGCATTCACTCAGCTTCTCTTGTTTGTTGAATGTGGTCACACACGCTCGTCCTGCCTCCCTGCCTTAGATCTGCCTTAAGGATAAAGAGATACAGTGAGGGTGAATATGCTTGGAATCTGGACAGAGTATGTAAAGCTCTGGGATGTTCCAGAAACCTGTTCAAGCAACTAGCCGGTACAGAGCACCTACAGTGTGCCAGGTCTGGCGGGCTTTGCACGAAGGATGTAGCAGTGAGCGAGGCGGTCCTCACCCACGAAACCTACATCAGGTCAGGAAGACCATTACTGCATGAACAGTTCCTTAAGTACAGTTGTGAGAACACTATGAAGGGAAAAATCTCACGTACGCTGAGATCGCACAATTTGGGACAAGCCACCATCTGGGTTGAATCCTATCTTGACGCTTTACAATTGGGAGGTTTCTCTCTCCATTACATAAATCGCTTAGTCTCAGTGCCCTTATTTCTAAAATGCAGGAGCTTTGGAGAATGAGATGATGGGTTCAGAACTTGATACAAAATAGGAGCTCAATAAATACTTGTCATTTTTTATCTATAAAGGGCTATAACAACAGTAAAAATGACAATGGTGATGGTGATGGTGATGGTGAGGATGATGGTGAGGGTGACAGTGACAGTGATAGTAGTGATGTTAATGGTGTGATGGCGATGGCAATGGTGAGGGTTATGGTGGTGATGGTGATTATGGTAATGAAGAGGGGATGGTGATGGTGGTGATGATCATGGAGGTAATGATGGTGATGGTGGCCATTCTGATATTGACAATGATGGAATAATGACAGTGGTGGTGATGATGACAGAAGTGGTGATGGTGACAATGATGGTGATAGTGATGATGACAGTAATGACGAAGTGATGGTGAGGATGATGACGGTGAGGATGACAGTGATGACACGGTGACAGTCATGGCAATGATGATGGTGATGATGATGGGAGATAATGAGGTAATGATGACAGTGACTGTAACGGTGAGGATGATGATGATAGTGACACTGGTGACAATGGTGGGATAACAATGACACTGATGATAATGGTGAGGATGGTGGCTGTGAGGCTTGTCAGGACATGACCATGGCTGGTCCCACTCTCCCCACCACAGAGGACACACAGGGGTTTCTCTACAAGTAAGTCTGGAATCTGAAACCATGTAGGCACCTTGCTCTGGCTGTCAGGTTCCAGAAAGAGCAGACTGGCATTTCCACACTGGTTTTCTCCAGCTACATTTCTTCTTCTGGCCTCTGCTCATGCAAGCGTCACCTCACCCTGAGAAAATGCCAGCGTCTTTGAGGTGAGCAGAGCCTCGGGAGGCGGGGGCGGGAGCATCTCTAAAGGTCAGGATGACTCAGCCGTCCTCTGAGAGCCCTCGGGTGATCCGGGAGGGCGGCACTGTCAGCCCGAGGGACGGCTGGAGCGCTCTCCACCACTCTTCATGGCAGCTCGGAAGCCTGACTCACCACTTCTTTCCCTTCCTCAGCAAGTCCAAGGAGGGAATGTGGATGATTTATATAGCTGAGCTGCAACTCATGGTCCGCCTCCAAAACGATGGAGCAAATTCCTCGATGTCTGCCTGGAAAACTCTCCCAGGAGGAACAGGCTGGAAAGTACACTGGTGCCCAAGGAGCAGCTGGGTGTCCCACTGGCCGGCCTCATGCAACCTGCAGGCCAGAGTCAGGGTAGAGGCAGGGGAAGAATAGGAAGCTGCTCCTTCCAGCCCAGTGCTCTCTAGGGAGATGGCCTGCAGGCAAAGAGGTCTCCCCCTCCCCCCTGCACCACAGCATAGATTTTTAAGGAATGGAAGCTGATAACACCTGTGGAGATGCGGGGGAGGAGGAACCTAGTGCAAAGCAATCTGGTCAGTGGTCCAGGTCAGTTGGCTGGTCTCACGTCTACATAGTCCAACTGAGCTCGCTCTGACTGGCGACACTGACAGCTCTGTCTCCATCCTTTATTGTCCTGTGGGGGCTGGTCCGTCCATGTATCATATGTGGCCCCTGGGCTGGCGGATTTTAAGGATCCCTTCTGCCCCTGGGCTCTGAGGTGCTCAGAAAGTACTACATGCAAATCAACAGGCATGGATTCTAATCCTGACTTGGCCACCAGTAAGCAGTGTGATCCCACTCGGTCCCTGGTGGGACCTTTATTACTTTATCCATCCAAAATTTCCAGAGCCCAGTAAGTACCCTTTGCTGACGTCCCAGACTATTTTTTCGTATTACAAAAACTTATTTGTTGGCTTTGATTTTTGCTTGTGTGATAGCTAATGTCCCTCTGCTGGAAACATGGCAGAGAACAACATGGCTGTGTTCTCTTATGGTGTGGAATTACCTGCTAGTGGGGGAGGAGAGCAGAAAAAGGTGAACTAACCCCTCAAGCCAATACATAATGACAAGTGCTGGGAGGTAAAAGCACAGGACCCTCACAGTGAAGGTCGGCAACAAGTGAACCTACTTAGGTGGCCACATCAGAGAGGGTCTGTTTTGAAGAAATGATGTTTACATCAAGACAGGAAGGATTAGATAAGAGTTATCCAGGTAAGAGGACTAGCACATGAGGATGCTCAGAGGCAGGACAGAACTTGACACTTCTCAGAGCCTCAGCTGCATATCCTGCAGCGCACATTAAAACAGTACATTATAGTGGCGCCTGGGGGGCTCAGTCAGTTAAATGGCCGACCTCGGCTCAGGTCATGATCTCTTGATTCACGTGTTCAAGCCCCAGGTTGGGCTCTGTGCTGACAGCTCAGAGCCTGGAGCTTGCTTCAATTCTGTCTCCTCTCTCTGCCCCTCCCCTGCTCACACTCTCTCTCAAAAAATAACTAAATAACTAACTAACTAACTAAATAAATAAATAAAATAAACATTAAAAAAATTTTTTAAACACTGCATTATAAAAACTGGGATCTGTTCCTACCAATGAACTCTAATTCACACCCTAGGGGAAGCGAATTACTATTTGCAGCTTCTACTTAGGAACCAACACTTCGGGGATGGCAAGCCAGGGTACGAACTGCCCGAATTTGGAATCAACACATTCAGAGGTCGTTACTTAACACTGAAAATCTCTCTGTGTAAATTCGCACCCCAGGGTTTGCTGGCTTGTGCACCGGCTGTTAGAAGTCAAGTTCTCCTGGGTGATATCTACATTCGAATCCGGCGGGGCCACGATGTGGGGGAAATCTAGGGCTACACGGTCCAACAGAACTTTTGGTGAGGAAGGAAACGTTCTCCCTCTGTGCTGTCTGTCAATGTAGACTCCCTAAGAGCCACCTTGGAGCCCTAGGACTGCAACTAGGGTGATGGAGAAATTAAGTATTTAATCATATTCAAATTTAATTAATTTAAATGTGAATAGCCACCTGGGGCGAATGGCTACCTTGCTGGCCAGCGCAGGGCCAGAGCCTGGGGAGCCCATCATCCCCTCCCTTCCACGGAAGGTTCCCCCATCTGACTGGACCACCAGGGTGGCAGTCCTGCTCAAAGCGGGTGAGTGGATCAGGGCGCGTGCTTTTCAGGGCTCGGCAAAAGCTCAGGGGGCGCATGCGCAGGCAAATGTGCGCGCATATGCCACGCTCGTGCTGGCCTCGCTTCTGCGAACGACTCGGGTTATCTATTGGGCAGAACCAAGCCGTGGACAAGCCCAGACAGGACAAGTCTCTTTTGTCCATGATGAGAACTATGAGGCCAGACTGTGCGCAGGTGGAGTGCCTTGGCCTTTCCTGAGGGTGGCGCTGTGGCCAACCAGGTTGCCTGGAGGCACGTGACCTGTCACTGGGGCTGTGACCTGAGCAGCATCCTGCACACTTCCTGCCTCAGTTTCCCTTTGCACCCCAAGACGCGGCGGTTACAACAGGCAAGGAAAGGACTTCTGATTCACACAGACGCGGATGTAAATCGGGACCTGCCAGTGGGCAGTGACCTCCGGAAGAGGAGAGGTGTCAGCAGCTCGAGAGTCCTCCTAACAGCCGATCTCTATTCGAAACATACCATTTGCCACCGCCATGGTTTGGGTTCATTTTACGAATTAAGTCATTTAACCCTAACGAACCTTCCACGCACTGGGAGGCCGACTCTGCTATTAACCAAGGTTTAGAGAAGACGCTCAGAGAGACTACGCCACGTGTCCAAAGCTAGACTAAGGGAGCAACCCATCTGGGATTCAGGTGCAAGCAGTGCTCTGAGTCAGCAGTTCTCACCAGGGGTGGGGGTGACCGTCGTGGGCAGAGGGGTGAGGGGAGGATGTTTGCGCCCCCAGGGGGCCATTTAGCAAGGTGTGGAAATATTTTTGGCGGTGGTGCTGATAGCATCTAGTAGCCAGAGGCCAGGGATGCCGCTCAACACCTTGCCATGCAGTCGACTGTCCCCGTAACAAAGATTTCTCAGGCTGGAAATATCAGTAGTGCTGAGGCTGAAAAGCCATGGCAACTTAAGGAAAGCAGAGCAAGAAGGACATAAGGAAGTCACTGTCCAGGGCTGCCGTGATGATTAAGTCAGATGCTGCGCAAGGAGACCGGGGCACCTTAATGTTTTGGGGGAAGCAAGGCACAGGGCCCGGGGTGTTGTTGCTTAGCTCTGGGAATATCAGCTCTAACCACAAGATGGCGCTAGTAGGTGACAACAATAACTTCCTTTATGTCAAGGGTGCTCATCTGGTTTTTTTCTTTGATTTTATTTTTCCTTTTGATGGAGGTTATGCTATTTTAACCCGTTAGGGCAGAAATACTCGGATGACTCATGTGTCGTGACTTCATAGCTGATTTCATGAGGTTTTGACAGCTCCATTATGGTTCCTACAGGTAAGGATTCTTTTCTCTCTGTGGGGAGCTTTGGGGATCCTGACTCTTCCTCACTGACCTGACCCCAGTCCCACACTTAGCATGATGCCCGACTAATGCCTAGAAAAATTGTTTGGATTCACAGAAGGGTTGGCAGTAGGATTCTGACTGGGAGACCTGGGAGGATTGCAGGGGCAGGAAGAAGGGAGGCAGGGGAGAGGGAGGGAGGAGAGGAAGAAGGTTTCTTAGGCACAAGGACCACCAGAAAGAAAGAAGAAACTGATAGACAACTCGGGGAAGCTATTGGCACAAGGAAAGGGTCAAAACTGGGGACAGGACAAACGTGTGTCCAATTCGGCTCTTGGACAAATCTGGCCAACCATTCTGTCTCATTGCCTCACCTGTAATTCGAGTTAGCAACCCTCGCCTTAACCAACTTTTGATTTTTAACAGCAACACGGTGAGATCGTAGGCAAGAGAGAACAGTGTAAGCTCTAAAATGGCTACAGGCGAAAGTTTTCATTGTCCGTGGTTACGCATGCGTGTTCCCTAGCGGTCTACTAGCTCCCTGGGGGCTGTGATGATATTCTTGTCTTTTCATGCCCTGCAGCCCCCAGCTCGGGGCTTTGAATAAGAGGGGGCTTGAACTGTGTAAGTAATGATAGATGTAGGAGCTTGTTGGATTTTTCTCCTGGTGCCCAACTTTCACTGAGCGCTCACTGAATCTCCACTGTGTAAGTGTGAAGAAAAGCTAAGAAAGATACCTCTAGCAGAGGCAGCCGTCTGTCACGAACATACCCTTCCAGGGTGGAATTTAGCATTAGTGTCTTTGCCATTTTCAGGGTCCCCCTATCACAGGCAGACTCACATTAACACAATTCAAGAAGACTGATGTATAAACCAGCATGCCAAATAATTACTGTGCGGCAAGAACAATTGCCAAGGATACACTAGACATTAGTTCCTTGGCTCAGGATGGTCTATCCCTGCAGGCCAGCTGCAAACCAGAAGTTGTCTTGTTGAGACAGGAAACAAATCGCGAGCATTAATTACATTTTCGGGTATTTCCTGGTGCTGACCTTCTAGCCAGCCTGACGTGTCCACCTTCCACCACAAGGATATGCAACCACTAAAACCAGACAGGTCATGTTCATGGGCCAGTACAGTCTCTTTCTTGGACAGCGCTCAGGGGGGCACTTCCCAATCTGTTCCTCCGACTCTCCAAATCCAGACTTCCATGGAATGGGGGTGGGGGGATCAACCTTACTTCCGGTAGGCAAATGCTTTCTTTAGAGATATTCTTACCTTCTTGGAGAAAGCAGCCTGGTCTTGCTCTGGGCTGAGGTTCATCCTACCTTGCAGATTCCCAGCTCTCCCCTTCTGGGGGCCGAACTCCCACCTAAATTCTTCTCCTTTCCTTAACACCAGGGCTTGCGGAGCAGATGGCGCACCCCCAGCGCTCTTTGGTCGCCACTGCCCTTCACATGTCCCAGCAAGCAGCCTCTGAGGTGGGGAGAGCTGGGTGCGGGCCTCCAGCCCCCCCTGCAGCCTGCCTGGAGTATCACCGCTGTCCCCGGGACACAACCCTGGAGGACAGCCAGGAAGAGGGTTCATTCTCAAACAGTCCTCACGGCGAGCAACAGCATCGAGCTCCAGGCGAAGATACAACGTGCCTGGTCTTGATGCTACTTAATTAAGAACTGGTCTATTTGGGGAAATGTCACAAAGCACCTCTAAGAAACCGGATTGAGGTCAGGATGTAGAATGCCTCCCTTCACCCTACCGCAGAGCTGCGGGTTCAGGGAGCATAAATTACTGCTATAAAAAGACCTCAAGGCTATTTGTGACCTGTGGCGAGCAGGGCTCACGCAGCCAGTTAAGAGCGCTCTTCTTTTTCTAGTAGGGACAGAGGTGGCCGCCAGACCCTCAGTGCCTCTGCACCACCAGACGCCACCACAGGCTGGCTTGGGAACTCGCAGCACGCAGGTCATGCTGGCCACACCCCTCCCGACTTTCCTGTCCAGGGGGAGGTCCTGACCCATGGTGGGAGGGGCAATCATCACGCCCCGCCTCTCAACCACAGTGATTGGCTCAGGGACTTGGCATGTGACCACGAGCCTGCCAATCAGAGCCCTTCCCTGGGAACTTCCAAAAGAACTGAAGAGGAAGAACCCAAAGTCGTTAGAAGGGGAGTTTTGAACTCACAGCAAGGTCAATTCCACACTTGGGGGAGGGCGGGTCTGAAGACAACACGCTGGCAAGCAGAGAGAAGCGGGGCGGGAGAGAGGACCAACAGGTCCTAAGGGTGTCTGGGTTCCACCGAGCCTACCCACCACCACGGTCTGCGGACACGAGCCAAGGTGTTTCCCTCTGGCTCAAGCTAGTGCAGGTGACCGTTCCACCACCCGCAAACAGCGATCCAGGCTCCTTGGGCTGCTAGGGCACATTCACCTCCCTCCCTGAAATGTTTGAGCAAAAGTCCCTTAACTATCCCCGTTCTCAATTTGCCTTCGTAAACCAAAGACGGCCCTGATTCTCAGAGGGTCCTCTGGGACAGGGGGGAAAGTGGAACTTTACAAAAGGCAGGCATCACCTGGGCTCCAGGAAGTTAGGGAAGCAGGGCTGTGGGGCGGGCCAGCTTCACAGGTCAGCGCAGCCCCCTATGCAGGTGATGCCTCAGGCAACCACACTTCCCCTCTGAGCCTCAGTTTCCTCCTGTGTAAGAGGGAGCCAATCACAGGACTGGTGGGAGATTTTAGGAGACCACCGAGCACGGTGCCAAGCACTGAGTGGGGGAACGTTTGCTCCCTGCTAATCAGAAAGCAGCAGAAGACATGCCTTCTGTTCTCAAGCAGCTCACTCTCCGCCATCAGGTTGGCACTTCAGGGGGAAAAAAATGGAAAAGTCCATTCAAAGCCAAGTTTCTCCAATGTAAATGTTCTGGGAAGACTTCTGGATTAGGGCAGGAGGCCTCGTCCTGGGCTGCTGTGAGGCAATGAGTCCTGTGATCTGAACCACAGCCTCATGCCCTGTAAACTGGGGGAGCTGGGGTGTCCCCGAAGCCCCTTCCGCCCCAAATGCTGTGCCTTTTCAGGACAAGTGAGGCAAGGATTCCCAGAAGTTACTGAGAGATTTTGCATCCCTAAGCGCTTTCTGGCCATTGCCCCTTATAAGTCTCACGGCAGTCACATGAAAAAAGGACTTAAAACTCTCCTTGTTTTTGTAGACAGGTAAACTGAGGCAGAGAGCCTAAGTGGCTTCTTTACGTTTGAGTCGGAAGCAAGTGGGGAACCAGGGCTCACTCCCGGTCTGACTCCAGGACCTGCGTCTTAACCACTGCCGTGGGAATGCACGCGCACACACGTGCACGCGCACAAGTTCTCCCCTCCTACTGCCAAGCACGCTGCTTCCCCAAGGCCATCCTGGGCAGCAGCGGCACAGAGCTGCCTCGGCGCCCTCCCACCCTCACCCGCCCCCTAACCTCCCACAGAGGCAGGATCCTGCCCCAGGCACACTCTCCGACACAGCCCCTCCTGGCAGGGACTGTCAGCCTAGGGACAGGGCTTTCCTCCCAGCCAGACGTGCATGGCACCAGATGGTCCAGCTGTGGGTTTGTCCCCTCCAACCCCAAGAACACATCTCCCGAGCGCTGTTTTCTCAGCAGGTGGCAAGGCAGTAGGCGGGGGAGCCCTAGTTCGGAGGCAGGGCACTGTGACTCGGGACCCTGCTCCTTCTCGGCCCACCTCAAGCTATCTCGTCACCTACCAGGGCCTGTTTCCAGCTCTGGTGTGTGGAAACAGAAGGCTGGGTTCAAGCAGGGCGTGGGGACCTCGGCATTCCTGACATTTGGGCTCCCTTATTTCCTTGTGGTGGGGGGGGCTGTCCCTTCGCGCTGTGGGATACCTGGCAGCATCCCGGCCTGTACTCACTGGATGCCCTCAGCACCTCTCTCCCAGCTGTGACAATCACAAGTGTCTCCAGACTTCGGCAGAAGTGACCCCGGGTGAGAACTGCTGGCTGAAATGATCTCCAAGGCCCTAGCACTCCGGGCTCAACATCACTGTCATGGTCACATTTCTAACTTCTCACACCGCCCTTGGACTCCTCAGGCTGTGCACTGGGGCAGGTGTCAGTGTCTGTCCCTTTGTCTAACACATCTGATCGCTGGGACTGGGGTGGGAGCAGCAGGACATCAATTACCTCTTTCCTTCCAGTCCCACGCTGGTCCCAGGGGAGGCCAGCACTCCCCCTGGAGAAGGTAGCGGGCCGACAGCCTTTGGTGCCCACTTCTCTACCATGTGGGTGTGGTTCCTCAGAGGCCATCCATGAGTACCATCCTACTTTGGGGACCTGGGTCCTCAGTACATGAGAGCCCCCAGGCGGACCCACGTCCTCCACAGGACTGGCCAGATGTACGTCCACTCTGCAGACGTGCCCTCCCCCTCAGGTATGTCCCATGCTCTGTATTTGGAAAGGAAAACATTCAGAAGCTCTTTTGGCTCAGGACGAAACCCCATTTCCTAACGAATGCTTATCAGCAGCAAACCTGAGACACGGGCCCATTGGACTTCAGCGCTATTTCCCAAGTGCTTTCCAACTAAGAGGAAAGTGAAGTGTGATGAACGCTCCTTTCAAAACCCCCCACACCGAGCTCTTACCAGACGCGAACTACGTATCTGTTGAGGTAGACTTGTGGAGTGATTGCCTGGGCAGGGAGATGGCGTGTCTGCAAGGTAGTGAGTTCGCCCATCACAAGGAGAGAAACAAGAAAGGGAAATAGGTGTTTAAAAGAGATGATACAGAGACAACTCAAGCAGGATGTTTGGGATCAGATTAGATAGCTTTAAAAATTTTTTAATGTTTTATTTTTGAGAGAGAGAGAGAGACAGCCTGAGCAGGGGAGGGTCAGAGAGAGAAGAAGACACAGATCCGAAGACAGGCTATCAGCACAGAGCCAGACTCGGGGCTCGAACCCACCAACCGTGAGATCATGACTTGAGCCAAAGTCAGACGCTTAACCGACTGAGCCACCCAGGTGCCCCTAGATAGCTTTTTAAATATGTGTCAGGTGGGAGGCTCTACAAGGCCTGTGGCTTAGGAGAAAATGAAGTAAATTCAAAACAAGTTCCTATAATAATAGGAATAAAAGGCCCCAGAATTCTGGAAGTTGAGTCACTTACTCAGGGAGCACCGGGAACATCTTGAAAACTGTCTCTTTTTTGAGTGAGCCAGAGAATACCGTATTACTCACCCCGTCAGGCCATCTGGCATGAGATGCACTTGACTTAAAACAAAAACAACACCCACTCTCTTTTATGTCCCTGCCTCAGTTTGGGCTTCCCCAAAAGGAAAGCCTGAGCAAAGGGCCTGGAGTGGGCGGTTCTTTGGGGAGGTAAGTCCAGGAAGCCAGAGTGAAGGAGAGAGTGGGGAGAGGAAGGCAGGGAGGAAAGCCAATGTGGGCCTGTGCTGCAGAGAAGGGGGGCGTCCTTTCCCCCCAGCACCCCGAGAAGCTCCCAGAATCTCCGAGAAGGATTCGCGTGAAGGGCAAGAGGCTGGAACACTGCCCTACATCTCCTCTCCTCACCCTCCCACCCCGTGGTTGGGTGGACAGCAGGATTGTTCACTGCCCTGCATTGCGGACTGAGCTTGCACACACGCACGCAGGCCATGCAAGGTCAGTCTGCAAGTGTGAGCTTGCACAGAGCTGCCCCGGGCAGCCACCCCGAAGGGAGATGTCAGAGAGGGACGTGGATCACCAGAGGCAGCTACAGCCCCGAACTCACAGCCCTGCCTCAAGCCTCTCACCTCATGTCCCTGCCCTCTGTGGGGCCCCAAACTCAGCCACGCACACTGGTCTCAGGCCCATTGTCCCTCTGATCCTGGTAAGAAGGTCTGCCTGCCCCGCCCCCTCATGGCTACAAGGCTAGCCGGAGACCCCAAGTGCTGCCCTTGAAGCCCTCTGCGAGGCGACCCCCGCCCCCGATTCATCTCAGCCCCGGCTCTTCCTTCTCCAGCTAGAACCTCCTCTTGCAACGTGAGTCACCTGCCTTTCACTGCTGCAATATTAATATATTTTCTCTTTCTCTGGAGTCCAGGCACAAGGCTCCTCAAACTCCTGCAAATTCCTCAGTGACAGGAGATTCTTTTGTCATGCATTTTGCCTCTTTGCCTATGAGGCATCTTAGGGGGTGGCCCTAGGTACCCTCCCCAGGGGGGCCGGTCCCCAGAAGGACCAAGTGATAGAGGGTTGAACTGACAGCCGTCCCACTGACCTGTGGAAAGGGGCAGGGGGGTGGGCCACAGATGAAGTGCCACAAAAGCTCTTGGACAACGAGATTTGGTGAGCTGTCCTGTTAATGAACACGTCTACCTGCTGGGAGGGCCACACATTCCGGATCCTCAAGGACAGGAGCTCCTGCACTGGGGACCTTAGACACTTGCCTTATGCCTAACTCAGCTCTTCCAGCTGGCTGTTCCCCCGTTATGTCCTTTCATCACAAACTAACAATCTAAGTAATATGTGGTTTTCCTGAGTTCTAGCAAATTAATCGGATCTGAGGAGGGCACTTGGGAACCTCTGACGTCCAGGCTGGTAGGTCAGAGGTACAGGGGACAACATGGATTTGCAACTGGCACCTGAAGTGGGGGCAGTCTCGTGGGATCCGAGCCCTTAACCTGGGAGATCTGAGGCCTGACCGTGTAGGACACCCAGCCGATGTCTCAAAACTGCTTGGGGATTTGGGGAAACACAGGGCCCTCCCGTAAAGCTCTTTGTGGTCAGGCCCCAAGGTCCCGCTGTCTGGAAGGCCCTTTATCTTCATTTGCATCCAAGCTCCACCCATCCCCATGCCCACCTGAGACGTCATTCCCCATGTGGAAGCCGCTTCTCCATGGCTATGCCTGTGGCGTTCGGTGATCATATGTCTGTCTGTGTTGCCACAAAAAAGGGAGCCTCTTGAGATCCGAGGCCAGGTCTTCTCCCAGGTGTGCGACCCAATGTGGAGGAGACAGTCAATGACTCTGGCAGGAGGAGAGGATGACTCTCATGAACCTCCAGACTCCATTCCCCCCACTTATAACGAGGGAGGGGGCTGAGCTGGATCAGAGTTGACTCCAGTGTTTTCTGAGAAGCGCTAGACCTTCAAGATGCTCCCAAAGAACACACACTGATGTCTAATCGGTTTGGAAGATGCTCCCTCCAGGACCCCCTCTGGGAGTCGCTGAGGCTCTGCGGAGTTCCTGATCAGCTCGGGGCCCAGGAGGAAATGTCCAGACTCATTCAACCACAGAAGGCTTTCACTGTAAGACCCAAGAGCATCTAGGGGAATGAGAACATCAAGAAGCAGCCTGGGTAAAGTCAGCCTAGAGATGTCTTTGATTCCTTCCAGCTCAAGAGTTCCACCAGCACCATCAACTTTGGACCAAACTGAATGTTACAGACTTATTCATCTGATTGAGGGGAAAATGTTCTGACAGCCTTCCAAAAGTGAGGGGGCCGTGAGCTTGCAACCATGAGGGGAGGTGTTCAGAAAAAAAGGAGGAACCCCCCCAGCGGTTAGCAGCATCGACGTGAAATTCCAAGATGGGAACTGGATGCTATCCGAGAATATGCATTCTATGTCCAGGGACGTGCACGTGTTTGTGGGGCGAGCATGAACCCCCGAGATAAATACTACTTTGTGCAAACGCATGCTTTTCCTGGAAAAGGACTCAGGTGCTTTCAAAATATTCTAAAAGGGGCCTGTGAGCCCTGAAAGAGTCAGGGCCCCTGGACTCCCTTCCTGGCAGTCCACGCATCTGCAGAAAACACGCACACGGCATCAGCTCACAGAGGAGGCAGCACAATGGGTCGGAGCCATCCCTGTCTGTCGCTTGAAGTCCTTCCGTGTGCTCATTAACAAATTCTCCGCACCAACTCCCCTCTTGCCTGCCATCTCTTTGACCTCGGTCCCGTACTTGGTCTTTTCATGCCCCCATTTCCTCATCTGCCAGTTGGGAACAGCACAGGATAATTGTGAGGGTCAAGTAGGATGACAAAGGGTCACTTAACATGCCAGTTTGATTGCAGGGGGCCCTCCACCACGTTACCCACCATTTAAAAGACCCAGACACATCTCATTCATTGGCTTACGCCTAAGAGGGAAAAATGTCTCATCTGTGATTCAGGTCAAGTTTATCCTGCTAGGCAACCTGTACCTTACATTTTACAACAGAACACATTCTAATTGTTGGAACTGCTTCCGGCTTAGAGCATCGTTCATTGCCTTCATCTTGGACAGGCTTGTATTCTTGGAGCTCAGGGGAAGGGGTATGTCATTCCTTCAACCTCCTCTGCTTGCGTCAAGCCAGCAATGACACTTCGTCACTCGGCTTCACCATGCACCTTGGACACCAGGGTCTTGGGACAAGCTAGCGGGTTAGAGGTCTGTGGCAGTGGAATGCTGGGATTTCTGCATCAGGAAGACAGCAACCAATTGAATCTGATCACGTACTCTGGAAAACAACCTTGAGACAAATCTAGTCACCCCCGTGTGACAAGGTGAGAGAGTGGAGCAGTGCTTCCTAATCCCATTGGACCATTAGAGAAACTGATGATGATGTCACCCACATAACAAATAATTTAATGGGAGTTTACAAAGCACCCTGGTGGTCTTCTAAAGGTCTTACTCTGGCAAGTCAAGGTCAAGGCACCCACCAGACAGGTGAGTATGACCGCATTCATAGGAAGCCCAGCCCCAATCCCTGCCAACATTCATAGAATTTTCTCCTGCTTCCCTCCTACTCCCTGCCTGTGTTTACCCAGCCTCTGACTCCCATCTACACTCCTGGGCCTACACTAGCCCCTTGGATCCAATACTAATTTAGTTTCTCGGCCCAAACCTGGGCACCTCTGTCTTCCTGACACTATTTACCTTTAACTTTGGTTCCAGATTCTCCCGGTTATTTACTGCCCAACACGGGCTCAGTTCTTAAGATCCTAGGGCCTGTGACTGGGACAGCAGCCACGTGAAGAAGTCCTCTGCTGTGGCCGGCGAAGGTCTCATCTCTCAGACATTGTGATGTCGTCCCCTGTGCCCCTTCCCACTGGCTCATGCTGCTGTAGCCAGGCTGGCTTTCTTGCTCATCCTGGAATTAGCCAGACAACCTCGCAGTCTAGATTTCTCTGCTGCTTCCTCCCGCGTGCCCCCTTCACTCTGGCCCTCCTCCCATTTTCTTCTGCTTCGTGGCCATCATTCCCACCCAGCCTAAGACCCTGGGTCTCCTCCAACCAGAAGGTCAGCTCTGTGAGGGCTGAGACCTTGCTTTGTTCACTGCTATCGCCCATCGCCGGCACAGTCCTCAGCACACAGCAGGTGCTCAAGAACCATGGGCAGAACACGTGAAGGATCACACTTCATGCCTCACAGAGAAAACAAAACAAAACAAAACAAAACAAAACAAAAACAACACCTTAGAAAGAGGGGTCAACCCCAATCACATCCCTCCCCACCGCTGGCCAAGGCCTTCCACTCAGACAGCGCTGGGGGCGGCTCCCGGGCGCTGCTCCCTCTGCCCTGCAGACGGGGCTCTCCTGACACCTCCCCTCCTGTGTCCTCGCCTTCTGCCTCCCTGGGCCATCACCTCAATTTATTTTCTCCTCCCCTGGTTTATGTCTTTATTTTCCCCTTCACTCTCGGTTTCACTCTTTAGACTGTGAAGGTCATGAAGGTGGAGACTTGTTTGGAGTCCCTGGGGTCCAGGACAGTGCTGGGCACACAGTGATCGTTTATAAAAGGGGCTGTGCCAGAAAAGAAGAGAGCGAAGAAGGGGAGCCTGGCTGCAGGCTAGCTGCTCACGCCCTTCAGGGTGATGCTTCTATCGGGCTCCTGCTTGGCTCTTCTTGTGGGCTAAGTCCAGAGTGTTCTTTTCTTTTCTTTTTTCTGTTCATTTATATTTGAGAGAGAGAGGGAGAGCCCAAGCGGGGGAGGGGCAGAGAAAAAGACGGAGGATCCGAAGCGGGCTCTGTGCTGACAACAGAGAACCCAACGTGGGGCTTGAACTCATGAACCGTGAGATCGTGACCTGAGCCTAAGTTGGACACTTAACTGACTGACATCCCCAGGTTCCCCCAGAGTGTACTTTCCTGATTTCCCTTATCTCTCTGGTTTTCATTCCACCTCCTCACTTAGCACCCAGTGCAATTCCCCAAATCGCAGCCAGTGTTGGCTTCCCAGGCCTTGCTTCACCCAAAACAGTTTGGACAACAGGCATGAATATCACCCAACTTAATACCTGACAGCCAGTAAGAGCTGGGTCCAGGCCCTCTGATGCCAGACCCCAAACGCTTGCCTCCATGCTTCCCCACTTAGACAGTGACTATCTTAGGTGTATCTATGGTCTATGGACAGGAGCTATCATCAGGAAAATTGGAAGAAGACAAAGGTTTCCTTTGAGGTCCTTTCATGGCAGGGCTCTCCATGTTCTGTGGAGAACTGCACACCCCCCACCTCAAGACCCCTCACAACAGCAGCCCCCATGGGAGGAGCAGGACTACTGACTCATCCACTGACTGCGGAAGGGCTTTTGCACTGGATGTGAAATTAAAAAAAATTTTTTAATGTTTATTTTTGAGACACACACACACACACACACACACACACACACACACAGACACACACACAGAATCCGAAGCAGACTCTTGGCTTTGAGCAGTCGGTGCAGAGCTTAATGTGGGGCTTGAACTCATGAACCACAAGATCATGACCTGAGCCAGTCACATTCTTAACTGACTAGGCCACCCAGGTGCCCCTGGTTGGGAAATTTGATGACAGAACAGTAAAATCTTGATCAATCCTGTAATCCAAAGGGCAGAGAGAAGGAAGTCACAGGCATTCAGTCAACAATGAAGACCTCCAATGCTTTTTTGCACACACCAGCCCATTCAATCCTCAGCTGGGTATCTTTTTTAGTACAAATTCTTTCATCGAGTGCATACTGGCCATTGTGCTAGAAAGCAATAGAAAAGACAGGATACTGGTGTCAAAAGGATACAAAGACCATGTAGGAACCAATTTATTTGGGGGGTTGGAGATGGTACCACAGAAGAGAAGCACTGGATCTGGGTGCTGAGGGCACCAGCCAGGGTGAAGGGGCAGGAACTGAGGCCCCAGAGAGATGGTGTTGTTCCCAAGGCCACCTGGTTGGAAAATGCAAGGATACGAATTAAAGACATGATGATGGCACCTTCCTGAAGAGTGTAAAGACTGAGGAAGATAACAGTATGGAAGTGCTTTCCAACCTGCAAAGCCCTCTCAAAACGCAAGGCATTATAACTAGCCCAGGACCCTCAGAAGAATTTGGGGACATTTGCGGGGGACTCTTAGCCAACCGCTGGCTCCAGAACTAGAGCAAGTCTGTTCTGAAACCAAGTCAGGAAACAAGCAGTGTGAGACTCATGTTTAGAGGTTGCCTACTGCTTTATTCTTTGGTCCTCACCACCAGCCACTTAGCCCACTTTACAGATAAAGAAGCTGAAATACTGACTGCTCTATGGCACACAACCCGCGAGCTGGGATGCCAACTCCACTGCCACTCTCAAGGGGCCACTCCAAAGATAGGCGCTTTGGTCGCAAATGGAACTGTGCCGGTAACACCTTGCCCAAAGCAGAACGCTTCACTCCACCTGGTATTTGTTCCGGGTTAACCTTCCCAGTCCCTCACCCCCGAACTCCCTTCACAGCACTCCGAACCCATGTCCCTGCCTGGTGGTGACTCCCAGGCAGAGGTCTTTTATTTCCAGCATGGTTCTGATGTATTGATCTGTTTAAAAAAAAAATCAATCGTTTTTATCCTCTGAATTCTTCAGGGTGCAGACACCCTGATCAAGGTTGTTTTAATTGTTTAGAACAGCAGCTCTGTTTATCAGCCTGTGGAATTTCTATTTGTGGGAAATGTCTCTGATACCTAAATAAGAGACCTGAAGACACGACGAATACCCCAAATGGTCAGCCCTAGTAGTGCAAGAGAAACGAAAACGAAGTAAACTTCCTTGCGCACCCATAAAAGTAGCCGTGAAGGCGGTAAAACAGAATTCTCAATTACCGATTAAAAGAGAGTACACTGGTAATTAGATCTTGTAAATTAATCCAGGCAAGGTGTATTGAGGCTTGCAAACTGCCCACTTCTTTGTTTAAAACCAAGTCAGAGATACGGGCCCAGTGAAGGCTCTGCGTCTTATTTATAACAACATAATAACGGAAAATCATAACGCCCTTAAATGAAATCCAAGAGGAGAAATATTACACAGCAATTAAAACTACAGGAATAAAGCAATGCTGGCCAATTAAGTAAGAATGTTATAAAACACTTCTGTTTCATGTAAATGAAATGAGTAGGATTTTGAATTCTATGATGAAAAGTTAAACAAAGAGAAACCAAAAGAAACCCTATTAAAAAGCATTAGTGTTTGATCTTTCATGCTTGGCTTGGGGGATTTTTCTTTATCAATCGTTTATCAATTATTTATTTTCCGGTATTTCCAAAGAGATTGCTACTAATTCCATACTAGAAAAATAAGCATAATTTCTTAAAGTCTTCAAAACATATCTCCAAAGCATATAACAAAATCCTCCTACATCTTAAATGAGGTCTACCAGAAGGTTCCAAACGCAGGATCTGTTATTTGCTAAGAACGTCACATTTGTACCCGTGGAAACCCTTTAATCCTTACCCCTTATCCAAATTCAAAGCACGCTTTAAGGACCTGTCAAAACTCCACTTTGCCGAGTCATTTGTAAACATCTACTGAGTACCTTTCAGCTCCAGAGAAAACAGAAAGGAAGAAGCCGGAGCCTGCCCTTGAGAAGTCCGGGTCAGCTGGCGGAGGCACACAAAGGAGATGATGACACATGGAGGCAAACATACCCCCCGCCCGAGGGTGGACAGCTCTCACGTCTGAGGGGGTCTCAGAGGCACTCTGGACTGCACAGTCACTGAGGTCCCCTGGAAGTAGGGAATATGAGAACATCAAAGAGGCGCTAGGATCAGTCAAGCAAAGAAGGGAGAGTGTGACAAAGAAGACATCCAGCACTTGCAAAGGCAAGTAGGCTTGAAGGATGCATGGTCTTCATGCTCACAGCCGGCGGGAGGGCGGATGTAATGAGTTGGGAAGTGACAAGAGGAGGCCAGGGTTTATGGCCATGTTGATGAGACTCGTAATGGGGAGTTTGGAAGCCTGGTCGGAACGCACAGTCAGTCTGGCAGGACCCACACGGTCAGTCTGGGTTTCAGAGGCTGGTGTGAGGCAAGGCCAGAGGTAGGAATCCCATCAGGCAATGATTTGAACAGTGAAAGGAAGGTGCTCTCACTCAGTAAATACTATGAATAAGTGAGACAAAATCAGAGCACAGGGTAAGAAAGCAAGCCCTTCCTTCAGCACAACCTGGCCACTGGTAAGAGAGCTAACAAGAAGTGTTGATTAAAATCCCTCCAAGAGTACTAAGAGGAACGTTAATTCTGAAGAATATTATCAGATAAAACCCTCAAACACAAAAGGGCCCCATGTGGCAGATGGCTCTGGGAAAAGCTAGACGTTGCTGGACTTCTCAGAGCCTTTAATGAGCTCATGTGTAGTATGACTTTCCATTTGATGGATAGGCATTTCCCAAACCATCTTGCTACTGAAACTTAATTTCCACAGTTGTTTGGCATCCTTTGGAGCAGACTAGAAAATGTTACCAGGCCATGTTGTTGTGTGTGTGCGTGTGCGTACAAGATGTGGTGTAATATAGACATTCACATAAAAAAGAACATCTGGGATACAATGTGCAGAGAGGGTTCATCAGTGTGTTCCTGAGAATCCACATCTCAGCACCTGCTGACCCAGGGTGACCTTCTGATGGTGGCAGTCTGTCACCATCTACCCGGTGCGGCTTCTTTTGGCCTGAAAACTTAGCGCAGGACCAAGAGCAGCTCCCCCCGTGAAAGGCTGCCGAATGCTGTCTTCATTCACTACTGTTCTTTCCAAACCAAGTTCCACATCTGACCCATCGCATCCTCCATACCTTCCCGGCTCCCTCTTCTTCTTCCTCCAGTCTTCCTTTCATCCACGCTTTGTACTTTCTGAGTGCCAGGGACTGGTGACTTCACTCTTTATCCCTAGCTGACCTTATATTTCAAACTGGAATCTCTCAAAGAATCTAAACTCAGATGCAATTCACCCTCTTTTGTAAAAAGTCCGTGTGTCTCGTTGAAGTTTGTGTACTGCTCTTGGCTGTAACATAATTCACCTCTTCATTTGTGACTCTGATATTTGCGGAAAAATATTGTCCCCAAATGCCATTAGTTTCAACCCCTCAATCCATCTTTCCTGACACGTAGTCAATGATTCTCTGGCTCTAATTCATCACATCAGACATAATGCAAAAATTGAATTAAAACATTTCAAGGCAGGTGGGATAGAGATTAGACATAGGATGTGGTTAACTTGTGCAAGGCAAAACTGGAGCAGATGTAATTTGAAAACATTTAAGGAGGAAATTACTTTAGGAGGAAAAGAAAAAACACACCCCAATATCTAAGTTTTGGCAGCACACCTATGTAACAGAGAGCTCTGGGTTGATGATTTTGTACTATGTAGCTACAACGAATTCCCTAAGGCTTCTCCATTGAATATGCCTCTTCACCATGAAAAACTTCTCCATCATTGAGGGAGCCTGCCTTGTTGATTATCCCAGGAGGGTTCAGGAAATAAGGTAGTGAGAGCCCTGGCTGTGGGAGCGTCACTGCTCTTGACTGCAAATTCCAGAAGAGGAAATACAAGAGTGTTTGACTTATCACTGTGTGCAGGACTTTGCATAAGCCTGGTACACAGTATGCACTTAATACATATATAACAAATGGGTTCAATGAATGGATGGATAGATGGATGGATGGATGGATGGATGATGGATGGATGGATGGATGGATGGAAGGATGAATGGATGGAAGGATAGATGGATGCATGGATAGACGGACTGGTAGATAGATGGATGGGTGGATGGATGGATGGATGGATGGACAAAAAAATGGACAGATGAAGATGAATGGCATGCCAAGGTCAGCATGAGCTCATGGCTAAACTACTCTACAACTACTCCAAATAATAATAAGCATATAATAGTGAACACTGATAAATTGTACTTTTTGGTAGAGATTATTCCATCATTTAGTGCATAGTTATTTTTCTTTGTCTTGTTTTATAAAAAAAAACAACAACTAAGGTCTGGAGTTTAACATGGTCAAAATCTCGTAGCTAGGAAATAGTTATCAGCCATTCTCCACCTTTATCTGGTGATAAAGAATAGTAATACAATGACAATGTCTATTTCAATATGGTGACAAAAAATCAGTGAGAAGGTGGTAAATGCTATTCTATCAGTCCTGCTACTGATTCTGTTTTGTTTTTAATTTTTTATTATCTGTTTGTTTCTTTTCTGTACTCATTTGTTTCATAATTGTTCTTTTCTTTATATCAGAGCCAGGTATAAAGACTGTACTGAATGCATTAATGAATAAACATTAAGCCTATATTCTGCTGTGCTCCTTTCTAGGTAAAGAGGGCTTAACACTGATTGTGCAGCTACCCTCCATCAGGGACTGTAGTCGATGTACCACATGTGTAAAATCATTTAATTCTTGCAATAATCCTAGGAGGCAGGAATTTTTCCTGTATTTTACCCATTAAAAAATGAGTTTTTTTATGCTTATGCTTATGCATGCTTTTCCTATCACAGTATTTGTTTCCTATCATTTCATGATGTAGCACCATCGTCGAAATGGGGGAGAGCCAGAGGCGAACACCCTGGGTTTTCAGGCTGGCTTAACCATTTTATAGCTGGGTATGACCTTGAGCAAGTTACTCAACCTCTACGTGACTCAGTTTCCTCAACTGTAGAATAGACATGTTGGTAATCACGTTCTATGTGTTGTGGTTTGTTATTGGATTCAAAAAGTAAATGCTAGTGAAAGTGTAAACAGAACCCAGAACAAAATAAACCTTTGATGTATGAATACCCATGTCTAGTTAATTAAGTATCATCATATTTATATTGGGATGAAGTTAACTTTATAGATGAATACAGGCAGAATTGACATCTTTAATTTTTAATTCCAAAGCATGCCAAACCCTCCCATGTGCTAGAGCTCTTGTTGACTACTTTCAGAGTAAAGTTCTTTTCATGTAACCATTGCACATTTCTTGTTAAGTTTATCCTTAGGTATTTGATCTTTTTTTTATTACTATGATACACGGGTTTGTGGTCTCATTTTAATTTCCATATTGATTTCTGTGTATTAGTTTTTGCCTTCCCACCTTACTGAAACTCTTGTAGCACACAAAACTTTATTCTTTCATGTTTTCAGGCATTAATCATGTTACCTGAAAATAGCAATAATCTTTCCTTCTTTTTTCTAATTTTCATACTTCCAATCCCTTTCTCTTGTCTTATCACATGGGCTAGTGTCGCTAGTACAATGTTAAACAACAGCATTAACAGTGGATGCTCTTGCCTTTACATGTCTTCACTCTGAATGTTCCAGTGTTTTCTCAGCAGGTATAATGCTAACTTTCGAATTAAGATAGGTCTTTTTTTTTTACCAGATAAAAAAGTATACATCAATTCTAGTTCTACTAAGAAACTTTTCAAGAAATGTATGTTGGAGGATGCCTGGGTGGCTCAGTCGGTTGAGTGTGTGACTCTGTCTCAGGTCATGATCTCATGGTTCGTGGGTTCAAGCCCCATGTCAGGCTCTGTGCTGACAGCTCAGAGCCTGGAGCTTGCTTCAGATTCTGTGTCTCCTCTCTCTGACCCTCCCCTGTTCACGCTATCTCTGTCTCTCAAAAATAAATTTAAAAAAAAATATTTAAAAAAAGAAATGTGTGTTGGGCTTTGCCAAAGGCATTTTCAGCACCTACCAAGATGACCCTGCATCTGTTCTCCTCCGATCAATTTGCTACAATGAAAACTGTTATAGATTTCTTAATGTAACATCCCAGAACAAATTCCACTTGATCATGGGCTCTCTTAATGGACTGCGGAACTCTGCAGATATTTTATTTAGGATATTTGCTTGATATTCATAAGTGGAACTGGCCTACCATTTTCTGTTTCTCTGCAGCCTTCAATATGTTTTGGCACCACTGTTATGACTGCTTTATAAAAAGAATTTGGACGTCTTCCTTATTTTTCTTTCTGAACTGCACATCCTAAAGGATGACTAGGAATTAGTCCAAGGGAAGATGTGGGGATTAAAAAAACAAAAAACAAAAAGGAAGCATTACATCAAAGGCACAAACATAGGAAACCAACCTCAAATATTATCCGTGCAGAGGACACTGAGCCTGTGGCCACACAAAGCCTGCAGCCCTCTACTCCCAGTCAATCCTTAATGCCCACTCAGAGGCAAGCACATCATTGTTTCCTCCTGCACACTCATCCACAATTATTTCTGTATTGGTACTTTATCTTTCTCCAGCAAGATTATGAGACCCTCTGTTTGCCCCAGAGAATAAGTTCTTAAATTAAACTCCAACAGCACACTGGTGTATAAAGAGCTGGGCCAATAAATGAAGTCATTTTCACATTTATTCAGTCATTCGTTCACCCAACATTTATTAAGGCTGTTGGCAAGACCTAGGAAAATCAGATATGGCCCCTCCACTCAAGGCCTCCAAACCTAGAAAAGAATAAGGGTGGCTTTGTCCCACTTTCGCACAATTAAGCTACTGGATGGATTTTTTGTCTCAACCCAAAAATAATTTCTCCCACATATTCAACCTCTAGTGCCTGACAGCCAAAACTCCAGGATAAAATCAAACCAACAAGAGGCATCGCTGGGATTGGTTGGACCAGTCTTGAGTTCCACCACTGTTTCTGGTAGACCTTGTGCTGTGGGGTCATCTTGTACCTTCTGCTAACACGTCTTCACCAGATCGCTTGTCAGAATGAAATATACGCACATGTCACTGTGTTCTGTCACAACGCCATGGCTTCCAGCAGCTCTGCCCTCCAAGCCATATTTAAGAGTCAGAATGTGTCACGCCCAGAGAAATAGAGCACACTGCCAAGGACCCAGCAGGCACATATTGAAAAATAGTGACATTCAACTAAATGCACCTTGAGTCCATAAAAAATATGTGGTACTGCTTAAAGGGGCACAGCACCAAGTCTTTCAAAGGGTCATCATGAGACATTAGCCACCTTATCAGGGATTAGCAAGGACTGAGTGTCAATAATGACACTAAGAATATACATGAATCAGACGACTTAACTCTGTGTTGGATTTATGATGTCTCATTTATTTTTCACATGACCTTTATTTGGTAACAACACTATCACCTACGTTTTAAAATAAACCTTTTAGTTTAGAAAAGTTTTAGGTTTACAGAAAGCTCATGAAAAGAGGAGAACGCCTATAGACCCACAGCCAATCTCCTGTTGTCGACATCCTACATCACTATGGTGCTCTTATCACAAGTAATGAACTTGTATTGATACATTCCTAATTAACTGAAGTGCTACTTTCTTCAGGTAGCACCATTTTTTCCCCACCACGGTCTTGTTTTTGGTTGTTGGTCCAGGACCCCATTCAGAATACCACGTCATATTTTGCTATGTTCCTTAGGCTTCTCTGGACTGTCACAGTTTCTCAGACATTGCTTGTTTTTATTTTTTTCATTTTTTATTAAAAACAATTTTTATGTTTTATTTATTTTTGAGAGAGATAGATAGCATGAGCAGGGGAGGGTCAGAGAGAGAGGGAGACAGAATCCAAAGACAGGCTCCAGGCTCTGAGCTGTCAGTACAGAGCCCGACATGAGGCTTGAACCCACGAACCATAAGATCATGACCTACGCTGAAGCCGGGTGCTCAACCAACTAAGCCACCCAGGTGCCCCAGACTTTGCTTGTTTTTTATAACCTTGACAGTTTTGAGGGGGTAACTGGTCAGGTATTTTGTTGAGTGACTCCCATTTTGGATTTCTAAGGTGTTCTTCTCATGAGCAGACTGGTCTCATGGGTTTTGGGGGGTGGGGGGCAAAATGCCATTCTCATCACATCCTATGGAGGCCATACTCTGTCAATATTACATGTTGGTCCTGACCACCCGGCTGAGGTTGTGTGTGTCAGATTTTGCCACTGAAAATCCAGTCCTCACTTTCCCTCTCTACATACTGGACTAACTGGAAGGAAGTCACTGTGTGCAGCCCCACACTTCAGGCGTGGGGAGTAATGTTCTACCTCCTTGAAGAGGATTCTCTGGGTAGGTGATTTAGAATTGGGCTGCTCTGGAGATCTGTCTAGAAGCAACAATACCCCAAAAATAATGAGCTCAACACCAGCCAGATTTTGATTTCTAATACCGTTGTCCAATAAAAGGAAGCAGAGATATTTTGAAAAATGGCTGAATCTAAGGCTGTGGCAGGGACCACACGGGATGAGCCCGGAGTACCACACAGCACTAGAAAATAAAGACGTGCGTGCATGCGCGTGCACACACACACACACACACACATCAGTGGAAGTATGTCAAAGGGATGCACCAACAATCTGGAAGCTCTCAATGACCAAAGCCAAGGCAATCTGAGCAACAAAATAAATAATGCAGAATTCGATGATAACCCAACATATAAAGTATATATCAAGTCCATACTGACATAGACACACAACTGGATTGTCATGTTTCAAAGATGAGGAAACTGTGCCTCAGCAAGGCTCTGTAACTTGTCCATGATCACACAGCAGATGGGGTAGGGCTGGGCTGATACCCAGACATTCTGACCCAGAAACAAGTTCCCATCAGTACATCCACACACAGCACTTGAATCTCCTTGAGATGCCACGCGCACGGTGTTCAGGAGGGCGGGCAGTGCCCCCAGGCTCTCAATCCCCGTCTACTGTGGCAAGCACCCTATTATCACCTCCCTCACCCCAGCACGGCTCTTTAACTGGGCTTTCCCAATCACAGGCCTTCCCAGGCTGCTCTGTGTCCTCTGCCGACCATGCCCACGGCCTCCCATTCTCTCCTTCTGGACCCTGCTGAAGTCTCTTCTGCCTCCTGGCTGAGTCGGTGCTCATGACTCTGCCAGCGCTCCGCGTGGGCACCCTCCGCTCTTCAGGATCGCCAGTGCTTTGGACCTCCAAGCTCACCAAGCTCCAAGGAGCTACACACAGTAAGCGCTTAATAAATAACTTATAGCATGCATGCGTGCATGAATGAATGGATGGATGGATGAGTGAATGAATGAATGAGCCTTGCATAAACCTGACCCCAGAGAAGAAACAGGAAGCACTAAGGGTGTCCGGCAGTGCTCTCCTGATGCCCACCTGAAGCAGTGCGTCCCCAGTGACTCCGGGTGGCCTGTGGCTGGGACGGGCCCAATCCCCTTGGCAAGTGCTCTCTGTCCTTAGAGCCCTGTGCCTTCTCTTTGGCCTCAGGCAGCCCCAGTCAATCAGAAGAGGAGTGCAAGGGTGCTTGGCCAAGGTCAGCAGCAGAGCAATAGGGGATCCGGTTACACAGCTGGCAAGGCTGGGAACCACCCACTCCGAGTCCAGGCCAACACCGAGGAGCAAAGCCCATGCCGGGAATGCCCTTCTTCCTGGTACCGCTGGAAATAATACCGTGGTAGGAACAAGAGACAGCATTTCTGGAACACTTAACAACGTGCCTGGCGTTGTGCTGA
Organism: Helogale parvula; assembly: GCA_004023845.1. NCBI lineage: Eukaryota > Metazoa > Chordata > Mammalia > Carnivora > Herpestidae > Helogale > Helogale parvula. The sequence continues at coordinate 97,113 of PJEM01003873.1, read as the reverse complement.
GTCCCTTCCGTGCCCACCCCCGCCCACCCCCACCACTGCCCAGCAAGGCGCCAAGGTCGCTCACAACCAAGCCCCATCTTCAGTCGGACTCTCCTTGAGGGCAGGAAGCGAGGTGTCTGGTCTCACTCGGTACCCTAGGGCTCTAAGTAGACACCTAAGGTATGGTTGCTGACCGGCTGTGTCACTGGCCCCTTGCTGGGCCTCCTTGTTCCTCCGGAAACTTTAGCCCATGTGATCTACTGGAAATGATTCTGAGTCCCAACGCAGACACTTAATAATTTGGGTAAGTGACTTATTTCTCAGAAACTCTCATTGCTCCAACTGGGACTAATAGCCTGCCTCTTAGGGTTGCTGAATTTAGGCCACAAATATTTACTGAACTCTGAGTCCCTGGTCTGAGAAGCCTGCTGGAGGCAGATGTGTAAACCAAAGGCTTCAATAAAGCACAGCGAGGGCAAGGACTCAGCCATGCAGTGTGCAACAAAACATAGGGGGGAAGCCTCAAACTAGCCAAGGCTATCAGAGAAGACTTCCTGGAGGAGGACATGCCTGAGACGAGACAGGAGGATGAGATGGAAATGGCCGGCAGGAGTGAATGTATGGCTACTTTAAACACACTGGTCCCCACAGAACAAGGGGTTGGTCAAGGTTAAACCCCCTCGGAAGACATGCCCTGTTTAGAGGAGGAGGCAGTAGTTTCCAGAGGCAGGGGAGTGCCTGTCTTCATGTGGAACAGGAAGAAGCAGGCAAAACCAACACTCTACCCCCCACCCCCATCAGGAAAAAAACCATCCTGTTCCTTTAAGACTTGAGAGGAGCAGCTGGAGTCCCGCAAGCCTTGGCTCCAACATCAACAGTCAGTAATTCCAGAGTAAATATCAGCAGAAGAGGCCGCATGGTCCCCGTTCTGCGCCCAGCAAACACACCGATGCCCATGCCCTTTGGTGGGCACCCGCCTTCGGTGCTGGCCTGCGATCCAGTCTTGAGACTCCCTCCAGGATGGCTGGTCACCGTTTACAACATCATTGGTCTGCACACGGCAGACACAAGGCCAACGGTGAGTTAAGAGAATCCCAGGCCCGCCACCCTGTCAGCTCCTGCCCCGGCCACCCAGGGCCCCCCACCCCAGGGCCCCCACTGTGCCAAGAGACCTCGCTTCATCTCCCAGCCTCGGCTCCAACAGCAGGCACATCTCTAGCCCTGTAGTGGCCTGGCTTGCCAACACCCCCACCCCGTCCGTCATGTCCCACAGACAGACCCTCACCCCCCGCCCCGAGGAAAAGCCAAATGGGCTCTTCTGTCCCAGACTCTAACTTAATGGTGGGCTCCGGAAACAGGCCGTGTCTGCTCCGCTCCTCTGCCTCTGCCACTCACTGGCCAAGTGTCGCTGGGCACTGTCCCACCTGCTTCTAAGCCTGGAGCTTCTCATCTGTAAAATGGGTCCCCTAGCAGTTCCCACCCCTCAAGGCTCTTTTGAGGTTGCAGGGAGTGAGGGCATGAAAGCATTTGGAACGGGGGACCTGGCAGGGTGGGCTCAGGGGACCACAGACCACTCTCCTTAGTAAGGCCTCCTGGGTCTTTGTGAATATTAAGGGCAGAAATCAGGCAAACTGCAGAGCCCGGCTCCTGGAAGGAAGCGCTCCGTGAAATCAACTGTGGTTCTTCAGGAGCAGGAAGAGACACTGAAAGAAAGCACTAGAAAATGAGCAGTGCAGCAGAATCTCAGTATTGCCAAGACCACGGTCCCTGGTTGGGATCCTGGGTCTCTCATCAAGGTGAAGACCCTCCCCTACAGACTCCTCTTTTTTGTTCCCAAAGATGAAGTCAGCAAATCCCCACTTTCTCGCATGAGTTCCTCCCCCTGCTCCCCCACTCCACGCAGGCCTCTTGCATCACAGAAGATCCCCTCCATGCAAGAAGAATGCAAGTTCAAAGTCATGGCAACATCCAGGCTTCTGGCAGCAGAATCGGGCATTGAAAAGTGAGCCGCCTACAGTCTGAATTGATAGGAGAGAGATGGTCCCAGACATCACACCTGGAGCAAGGCACTCAGCCTCTCTGAACCTCGATTTACATATCGAAATCACTGGGGCAATAATAAAACCCCTAACGTGCAGGCAGGCCTCTGGGTAAAATGATGTGGCAAGATGTGCCTTTCGCAGCTAACGCATGAGACGAGCTGATCTTCCTCTGTTGCGTGGTGTAATCAAACGTCAGGAGTGACATTTGTCGAGTGCTTTCTATCTGTCAGGCCAAGACCTAAGCGCCGTATAGGTACTGACTCGCTGGATTCTCACGCCAACCCTGCAAGGCGAGGACTTGCATCTCCAGGAAACTGAGGCACAGGTGGGTTAAGTCACATGCTCAAGGTAACACAGCTAACAAGTGGCAGGTCAGGGCCCTGGGGTTGAGAGCCCCCCACAGCCCCAAGGCAGTTTCGATCTTTGCTTGCTGCCCACGTTGTACAAGGTTAGGACCACTCGTCCTTTCTCTCCTCTTCGGTGCTCGGTCAGTGGACCAAGCTCGGTACAGACACGTGACAGACATGCTCTGCTTATGCTGAAGGCAGACAGGCTGCCTGGAAGCTGAGTCTCCCCCTCCCCAGCTGCCAGTCGCTTCTGCCCAAGGATGAGCTCACCACTGGCTGCACATTTCCTCCCAGAAGCCCCTGCAAGCGGAAAAAACCTCGGGCTAAGAGCCACTTTGCCAGACCCGATGTCCATAGTCTGCCACCAACCGCGGTCACGGTGTTCTCCAGACACCATCTGAGACCCCCCCACAGGCAGCCAGGGGACGGGGCCCACAGCCCTGGAGCAGCTCTCAGGGACTGGGACCTCCAACACCCTCCCAGCAATGAGGGGGACAGGTCGTGGGAGGGACCTGCACAAACCACGGAGTTGGAGAGACCTGGGCTCGAATCCTGGCTCTGCTCTGCTTCGCTCCACATCCCTGGGTAAGCCACTCTCCTTCTCTGAGCCTCAGTGGCCTCATTTGTAAAATCCAAACCCTGTGGGCACCTTCCTCCTGATGTTGCCAAGATCAGTGAGACCAAAAAACACAAATGTCAGATTCGGTGCCGCAGGCTTTAGGGAATGGCACCTGTTAACATCTAGAACACAGAGTGGAGAAACTATCGAAGGAAGCTGTGTCCTGGGCTGCTGGGTCCTCCTCCTCTCCCTCCTGTCCCCTCTCTCCCAGCCCTGGGCCAAAAGAGCTTGGACCCCACCCCTCCCCCTGCCGGCCCTCCCCGGGACGGGCTCTCCCAGGAAGCTAACCTTTACTCTAGCAGTTCTCCAAGTCTGACATCCTTCCCGGGGCGCTTTCTGTTCATTGGATCATATCTACCAATATATACTCTATTCCACGTTAAAGCTGAGATATTTTAACGTAAGCTTAATTCTTTTAAAAATAATTATCATATGACATTGTAGCATACACATCTTTTCTGAAAATAGTTATATTTCACAAAGCAGAGAATCACTGCTGAGAAGAGCAATGTGTTGCTTACTCTCTTTGAGGTTTGTCTCAATAGAAGACGGCCAGACGCTCACTCTCGCCTCTGCATTCAGTGTGTGTTGATGTAGCTGCTTAGAAACGTATGCTCAAGAGACAATGAGACTGGAAAAGGCAAGTAAGTTCTAGTGGTATGAAGAAGAGAGTGACCTCTCGGACTCCCTGGAAGGGTCCCACAGGGTCCCCAGACCCCAAACTGAGAACACCTGCTTTGCCCCCATTCTTTGCACACTGGCTGTCAAGGGATGGGGTCCCTGATGCTCTGTTGTCTGCAGGTATCAAGTCTGCTGGCTCTCATTGCTTTCAGGGTAAGTACGACCCAAGTTCCCTTGTCCAGGACCCTGTGGGGGGGGCACTGCCTTCCTCTCCATGCCCCGCCCCCCGCCCGCCGGAAAGGAAAAACAGCCACCTTCCCACCTCTGCGCCTTTGCCTAGGTCAGTCCTTCTCTCCACAGTACTGGCCCAGTTTCTACTCCTGGTCCACCTCATAACCTTGGAGACGCACCACGGGTTAGCTTCCTTTAGGAATTCTCCTTGCCCCCTCCCACCCCTAGGCCAGGGAAATGCTCATCTGAGCTCACCTAGCACTCTCTGCACACCTCATGCTAGCACTCACCAGGTAGGAATCGGGCTTCCCTGTAAGGAAATCAGTATCACTTCCGGACTGGGAGCTCTCTGAGGGCAGGGTATGACTCAGTGCGGAGGCCGGGCCGGCTTGTAATAGACTCTCACGGAACCTTCCTGTCCATCACTGTGCTTTATCTCACTGAGCTTGCCTAGCATGCCGAGTTCTCTGCGTAATTCCATCTGTCCAAATTCCCATCCCCATGGCTTTTATTCTAATTCTTCAATTCTAAAAGATGCACTTCCTTCTCCTTCCATTATTATATTTCTGAGATCAGGATGTCTTAAATTGATGTGTACATTTAACGGTTCTGCTTTCTCGTCTCAAAAAGCTGTGGCTAAATTGACGGTCTATCTTACAATCAGCAGCATTTTACTTTTTATCAATATAATTCCCTTGCTCCAAATATGATGCTGGTAATGCACCATCGTGCCTCTATGGATGGGCTTCCATACCCCTCACATCGTTCCCACATGGTCTCATTAACTTGCCAGGGGTCAGGGAGACAGGAGTGGAAGAATATCCGGCACAGAAACTTAACTGCTCAGAACTGACAAAGGGAGAAGGGTATAGCTAGTCTGGAGTCACGTGATCTGGAAAAAAAACACTACTTTTGTAGATGTGGCTGTCCAGATGCCAGAGATGCCAAGCCCTTTGGGTTTTTGTTGTTATTGTTATTGGGTTTTTATTGTTGTTACTGTTTTGCATATGTGGGGGAGTTGGTCCCCTTAGAAAACTTCTTTCATTTATAATTTTAGTTTTATTTTATGGTGGTAAGAACATTTAGCACAGAATCTACCCTCTTACTGAATTTTTAAGTGTATATAGATAGGTACAATGTCGTAAGCAGATCTTTAGAACTTATTCGTCTTGTGTAACTGAAACTTTAAGCCCATTGATTGGGAACTCCCCATTTCCACCTACTAATGGGAACCATCAAGTCATTGACAGTTGACTTAATAACCAAGACAGGACTTCCTGTTCTGTGGGATAATAAATGTCCCCAGTGTTCAAGTCCCCTTCAGCTGGGTTATCTCTTACCTGCAGCCAGAGACATCCTCACGATCCAGGCACTATTTGTAACCCGGGTTATGTGTTTGCTTTTCACCTTCTCTATCATATGTGGACATCTCTGCACATTTATTCACAGAATAGTAAAACTAATGTCTATTGAAGACTTACTATTTGCAAGTACTTTAGGAAGTATATTATGAGACTATCTCATTTTTAAAATTTTTTTAAATGTTTTTATTTTTGAGAGAGAGAGAGAGCATGAGCAGGGAAGGGGGAGAGAGAGAGGGAGACACAGAACTGGAAGCAGGCTCCAGGCTCTGAGCTGGCTGTCAGCACAGAGCCCGATGAGGGGCTCGAATTCACGAACCATGAGATCACGACCTGAGCTGAAGTCAGATGCTTAACCAACTGAGCCACCCACGTGCCCTCAGTATTGTCTCACTTTTAAATCTGTGTCAAATCTATGTGGTCAGAAAGATTACCTTGTTTTTCAGATGAAAAAGAAATCCAAGTCTGGAAGGGAAGAATAACACAGAGACTAAATGGAGAGGCCAGAGCGTAAACCTGGGCCATTCTGTCGAGAGTCTAAGTTCCTTTGCGTAACCACAGTGCCCAGGATTCACCCCATCATTGACAAAAGCTGCAATGCACCCCATTTTCTATATGTAACCCAACTACCCCCCAGCAATGGCCCACGCCCAGGAGGTGAGGCCTTTCTCCCTCCCCCAACCCCCACCCCGCACAGCCTCTCCAGCTGGCCCTCCCTCTTGCTCTCTTCCAATTACCCCAATTCCCGAGGGTGCGAAACAGTAATATTCCCCGACTGCTTCCTCCTCTAATTTCATGTAACAGGTCCCCTCAAATAGAAAGTCCTTAATTTTAATTGCATATTATGTTCTGTTTCTGCTATTTTTTCATCCAGCTAATTGTGCGAGAGACAAAGACATGGAATGTATCGCAACAAATTAAGTATTTGCTAGTTGCCGTTACTACTGGGGCCATTACCTTCTCCATCTCCCTTCCAGGAGCTCCTGAGGAAATCTTGGCATCCTCAAAAAAATAAATTTTTTTGGCTTAACTTACCTATGGTGCTATAAAGGCCAACAAATCCTGGGGTTGTGTTATTACCGGGGATGATAACAGCAATTAAGACAATGTAAAGATGCACAGCCATGTTTGCCTTGATCTAAGAGGAAAACATGTGAATGGTATTTACTGAACACCTTCTGTGTGCCAAGTACTGGGCTGGACACATGAAAAAGTCCACCCCATTCTCCTTCTTATTCGAGAACTACTTACGGGACTCTATCACTCGCTTGGATAAGAACTGAAGAGTAGAGAAGTCAAGCCAGGTGTGCCCACCAGGCACTCAGCAAGGGCTTCAGAAGGGAGTGTTGAGCTCCAGCCAGCGCAAGCTCAAAGTGGGGCTCTCTTCCAGATGCCACACATACAGGGGCCCCTCCAGCCTCTTAACTGGTCCTGTGAGAAGGAGGCACGCATCTCAACTCCTACTGTATACGTACGGTCACCTTCACAGGCTGGAGGGTGATTCTCCCAACATTGGTGGCTCAAGTGACAGATCGCAAGCCAGTGAAGAAGGTGCCAAGACCCACACAAAATAGTCTGCTCCTTGCCTGGCCCAATTCCCAAGCTGCCCAGGGCTAGACACTCTTCTGCCTTCCCTCTGCAAGCACACGCTCAGGGTCTTGCCCTCAAAACAGCTACCTGGGCAACACACACACACACACACACACACACACACACACACACACACACACACAGTTACAGGAATTTGGGCCACATTCACCAAACATAAGACATCCAGCTTGATTCCTGGAGAGTCAGTCCTTCAGCTGAGTAACCAAAATGGTCACCCTCATGGATCTCTCAGCCACGCAGGACGAGTCCTGGCTCATCAGAAGATATGGCTGCAGCGCGGCCACAAGGGGAGATGGGCAGGATCTAATGCCTTCTTACCATGGAGACAGGAAGTCTTTTTTAAAATTCTTAAATATTTTATTTATTCTTGAGGCAGAGAGATAGAGCATAAATGGGGCAGGGGGAAGAAAGAAAGGGAGTCACAGAATCCAAAGCAGGCTCTAGGCTCTGAGCTGTCAGCACAGAGCCCGACGTGGGGCTCGAACTCGTGCACCATGAAATCATGACCTCAGCCAAAGTCAGAAGCTTAACCAACTGAGCCCCCCAGGTGCCCTGGAAGCAGGAAGTCTTGAGTGGAAGAAGGAGGAAGTTCAGCGGGTGTGGACAGAGCCTTGATGCAGGCTTCTCCTGCGCAGTGACAGCCCTTCCCCCCAGGGCACCAGTGTGATTGGTGCCAAGACCTGGAGAGGGTGTGTGGGCTCCCAGGCCACAGGGCCCCCAGTGTACAGAGGTCGCGAGGAGTGTCACTCTGCAAGGAAGAGGAGGGGACTTTCCGGCACGTGGAAAACGCCTTGGCGAGCCAGCTCTTCTTACTTACATCACCATCAGTCTGCACTGAGACTTTAGTCACTCAACAAATATTTACCGAGCATCTGCTATGTGCCAGGCCCGCTCTCATGCTTGGGATACATCCGTGAACCAGACTGCAGAAGTTGGCTGGCATTCTAGTGGTGGCTGCAGGAGAAAAAGCCAGTGTCCAGGAGCCCCAGCAGGCCAGCACTCACGGGGACAGTGTCCCTTCATTCTGGCTCAGCCGCTCTAGGTTCAGTGGGGGACCAAAGAGGTCTGGGCAGGCCTGACCATGGCCAGACTGATGCTAGAGTCAGAATTAGGGAGAGAACATCCGGACACGTGAGGGGACCACCACCAGGCTGGGTAGCCCAGTCCTACTTACCGCAAGCCCCACCCGGGGGCGGGGGAGCTCCCTCCCCGCCCCTAGCTCCACAGCACTAACTGGGACTCTACTGGCGTGGACACACAAATAACAACCAATGCAGGAATGGATCTCAGGGAAGCGGAAGGGAGAAAGGGGAGCTGGCCATGATACAAAGTTTTGAATCTCTGCCAGTTTGTTTAAAATAGCAATTGTATTGAGATAGAACTCACCTGCCATGACATTTTCCAGGGCTTTGTGCCACCTCACTGTGAGGGTCAGGCTTTTTAGAAGTGAGGCAGGGAAACAAGGGACAAGGCCCCAGGAGAGAGGCTCCTAGGTGCTGAGGTGCTGGGGACGGGATAAAGGGCAGGTGGAGGGGGCTTGCTGTCCTTCACAGGGTGATGCCATGGACGAGCTAAGGGCCAGGGGGCCCAATGGCCGGCACCCAGATCCTGGCTCGCTGCCACTTCTTAGCTCAGTTCCACTTGTATAAGATGCTGGCCCTCCAAACCTCAGTGTTGCCATCTCTGAAATGGACCGAGGGCAAATACTTGCCTCAGAGAGTTTGGGGGCAGCCTTTTGGGGACATGGTCCCCAAAGAACCAAGCCCAGAGCATCCTCATGAGAAGCACTCAGTTCTTCCTAAAAGTCTCTCATTGAAAAGAGACAAAAATCCAGCCCCCATGTCTTCTTAGGGCCCACAGCTAAAAACACCCCATCCCAAAATGACTCTGTCTTATTTTCCCGCATGGTCAGCAACTTTCCTCTGAAGACCGCCATCCACCTGTTCCATGCGGACACAAGGTAAGTGAAGTAAACTCCTCGCCCAAGACTATGCTACTTTCCAGAAGAGGCTCACACCAATGACTGACCAACATGGGGATGCAGAGGCCGAGCCCCCTTGCTCCAACTTGGGACAGTCTGGTGAAAGAGCATCCCAGCTTCAATGGTCCTGGTGGAGCTGGCTGAGGCCTGTGTAGAGACTGCACTGCGCCCAACTTCTCCCTATGCCCAGTGCTGCCTCCTCTCTTCCTTCCCACAAGTGCCAAGTTCTCACAAACATCCTGAAGGCATCAGAGTTTGGTTTCTGGGGACCCAACCTGCCAGGCAGGAGACCAACACAGAGATCCCATACAGCACAGTCATGTGAGAAGACCAAACAGACACTGGAAAGCACCGTGGATATGGTGGCCCAGCTGTCCAGAATGAGCATCCACTCCATCTGACAGAATAGACACACTTCCTGGTCTCCCCTACCTTCTGGACCTCAGCCAGCACCATGATCTAAGAACTTGTTTGGCTGACCAGCGCTGGATCCCACATAACATCACATCAGACCAAGGGATCCACCCTGGAGCAAAACAAGTAAAAAGACTTACATCAAAACATAGAAGACCACAGAAGTGCAAGGAAATATGATTTACAGAAGCTTAAAATAAAACATGATGATGATGACAGATGATCAAGTAGGTAGTAAAAGCAAATAGGCTTAAACCTCCTCAAAACACCCTCGAGAGGGTAAAAACTAAATCAGGTATAATATTTTTTGTCTATTAGTAACACACCTAAAACAAAGTGACAAAGTAAAAGGAAAAAATAAAATAAAGGATTGGAAGGCAGGCAGGGAAGATTTTAGACTTTCTGAGATTGCTTATGTTGTTTGCAAAGACCCTGTAGGTGGTTTTGATACTTCCCTTCCTTCCTAAGAGAGCATACTCTCCTGACTAAAAATAAAATGATAATGAGCACGTCTCATATCAGAATGTAAGGGTGCTGTCTACTGCTGTTTTCAGAGGAAAATACATAGCCTTCAAGGCTGGCAATACTGGAGAAGTCTACATTAAAATAAATGGAGTGAGGTTTCAACTGAATAATGTAAAAAATTATGAAACAGCTTCAGGGCACCTGAGTGGCTCAATCAGTTGAGTGTCTGACTTTGGCTCAGGTCAAAATCTCATAGTTTTGTGAGTTTGAGCCCTGCCAGCATTGGGCTCTGTCCTAACAGTTTTGAGCCTGGAGCCTGCTTCGGATTCTATGTCTCCCTCTCTCTCCGTTCCTCACCAGCTCATACTCTCTCTCTCTCTCTCTCTCTCTCTCTCTCTCAAAATTAATAAAGATAAAAAATTTTAATCATGGAACAGCTTAATGGAATTAAAAATATAAAATCATAAATTAAGAGTAAAATTTAAAAATTAAACTAAACTGGTTAAACATAAGCAAAGACATTTTTAATAAGAAACTTTTAGAAGCACAGAAATAGATACATTTTTAAATCACAGAATGTTTTATAGTTGGTTCGGTGCTGTTCTCTTTTTAAATGTAGACAAAGTAGACAATTTTAAAGAAAAATCTGAATTACTTAAGTCAGTACCAACACAAACAAAAACTAAAACTAAAACTCAACACAGCAGAGAGACACAATAAAAAGTTACGAGTTCTTTTAAACAACAAGGAATGGATCATGAATCATTCCTCTGATGCTCAGGAAGAAGACCTTCTCCCAATCCATTTTGAGGAGGATAGCATCATGTTCAAAAACTAACCAAAATGGGATTTTAAAAACTGAAGAAAAACTATTCCATCAAATAGTTACAGTACAGAAATTCTAAATCAAATCCTAGTGGGAGAATCAAGTGGCACATTAAGAAAACAAAGCTTATTATATCCAAAGAGGATATTATGTTTATTAATGCCAAAAATAATAAGGTCTTTATACCAGGAAAATAAGACAGTCTATCATTAGAAAGGTTATTAGTGGAAGTCATTACATTAATAAGCCAAAGGAAAAAATCAATAAAATCATCTTAATAAATGACCAATGGCAACTGATTAAATTTGATGCCTGTTCCTGATTTTTTTTGAGAAAGAGAAGAAGAGAGCACATGCAAGTGGGGGAGGGGGCAGAGGTAGAGAGAGAATCTTAAGCAGGCTCCATGCTTGTGGGGAGCAGCTGAGATCTTAGCTGCTCTGCTGCTTCGCCATTTTGCTAGCCAGGTTTGTCACTCCCTGAAGGGAGTTGCAAATAGGCAGGGAAGCACCACTCCCTGTCAGAGAAGCCAGAAGATCAAAGATCAACCGCCTGCAGGCAGGGTAGTATTCGGCCCCTCAGGTGCTGTGCTAAAACAATTTAGTCCAGTTCCTCTTTCACTCCAGTCTTAATTTCTTAACCCTGTTTCCTAGCAACCGACCTACCGTGACCTAAGTCAGCTACCTCAGCTACGTTGTTTGATCCGCCCTAAAAGCCTTTATAAGAGACAGTTCTCTCAATAAACTCTCTCTCTTGCCTGATCGGAAACCGTGAGTAGTGTCTTTACTCGCGGCCCTTTGTCTCTCTCCCTCCCTCAGGAAAAGAACACGCGCCGATTCTCCGCCCTGCCGGTCAGGGCGGACAATATAGGTGCATCCGAACGCCGGGACCAGCACGCCCGGACCTGGCTTTGGGTTTAGACATTTGGCGCCTCAAGGCGGGGCTCAGTGGCTTCGGGTTTAGACACATGCTCACCATAGAGCCTGATGCAGGGCTTGATCCCCACACCCTGAGATCATGACCTGAGCCGAAATCAAGAGTTGGACATTCAACCGACAGAGCCATCCAGGTGCCTTTGTTCCTGACATTTTAAAATTAGTGGTCTTGAAAGAATTCCTCACAAAGAGAAAATTGTTTAAAACCAATAGGAAATACCTCACTTAACGCAGAAAACTAGAGATACCCCCACAGGGACAATGTAGAGAGGGCTTGAAGAAGCAGAAACTCAAAGAAAAAACTACGTTGAAAAAAAGTTTCACAGTGTAGATCTTGTACATAAAGATGCGAAACTTTCAAAGAAAACAAAAATAAGCCAGTAACAATTTGGAAAATATATTTGCAACATATCTAATAATTATAATATTACTGTACTTCATAAAGAACTCTTACAAGATCTCAGCAAGTTAAAAAAGAAGAAACATAAAGAGTTATATCAGCATTTAGGAATTCGTTTGAGGGGCGCCTGGGTGGTTCAGTCAGTCGAGTGCCCAGCTCCAGCACAGGTCATGATCTCATGGTTCATGGGTTCGAGCCCCGCATCGGGCTCTCTGCTGATAGCTCAGAGCCTGGAGACTGCTTTGGATTCTGTGTCTCCCTCTCTCTCTGCCCTTCCCCTGCACATGTTCTCTCTCTCTCTCATAAATAAACTTGAAAAGAATTTTAAATAATAAAAAAGACATTTGAAATAAAGAAATTTAAAAAATTAAATAAAACATGAAAAATAATAAATTACATTAAAATAAAGTCATTAAAATAAATTTTTTAAAATGATGGTGCAAGTTGTTTGGAAGATTCTGGGTAAGAGGCACTATTATCATTTGCTTGGAGAAACGAAATTGATTCAAAAGTTTTTGACAAGAAAGCTGGAGATAAGTCTTAAAATATTCATAAATATCCATACCTTGATCTACCTGTAGGAATATATTCTGAAGAAATACACCTGAGAGCATATGAGGACCTCAGGACAGAGGATGTTATTTATACTCATTAAAAAAGTGGAAAATAATGTACAAATTAAACTGCAGGGTGCTGCGTAGAAACATTCCACATAAGATGACCTGCCACATAACCAACAACAGTCATCACTTAGAAGTTCATATCAGAAAACAGGAAAGATTTGTTGTTAAGGGAATAAATCGTGCTGCCAATTGAATGTAGGTCATGACCTTGAATTTGTGTAAATATGCAAAGACCAAAAGGGACAGAAGGGGATAAATGTAAGTTTTCATACATTCAAAAAGTAGGAAGCATCTACAAAGTGCTGGCCTTGGGTCCGGGAGCTGTCACAGAAAGCAGCCTAGATGTTGGTCTCCATGAAATAAACGAATGGATTTAATACTGAGTGCTGGGGTTTCCTGTTCCTGTTTGAGATTCTCTACTTTTTCCTGAATGTTCTTATAAAATGTGATTTCAGCAATCTCCAGTGGTTCTCGCTCTAGCCCATAATTTGGACTTTACTAGGAAGGCTCCACGAATATTAACATATAAGCTGATAAAATAAGTTTCAAAAAATGTTCTGAGAAAATTCAATATCAACCAGGAAAAAAAAAAAGTGAAACTTGACCTCTACCTCCCACAATACACAAAAATCAGTTTCAGCTTGAGAGACCTCTCTCTGGAAGATAAGAGAATAAAACTAGAAGAAAATAATGTAGATTATCTTCATGGCTTTTTTCATAAAGGAAATAATTTCCCAATTTCACTGCATTAAAATTAAGAACCATTGTTCATAAAACAAATTAATAGCACCAAAGCCATTAAGAAAGAGAAAAGTGAAGCCACTGTGCCAAGTGAAGCACATATAAAAGGCTTTTTATCCAGAACATACAAGAGAAATGCAGGCAAACCAATGGAATGATCACTTCATAAACAAGGATCTCCAAATAGCTTTTGTTAAAAATTTTTTTAACGATTATTTGTTTTTGGGAGAGAGAGTGGGAGGGAGGTGCAGAGAGAAAGGGAGACACAGAATCCAAAGCAGGCTCCAGGCTCTGGGCTGTCAGCACAGAGCCCGACATGGGACTCAAACTCACGAACTGTGAGATCATGACCTGAGACAGAGTCGCACACTCAACCAACTGAGCCACCCAGGCGCCCCTCCAGATGGCTTTTAACCAAATGAAAAGTGAGAAATCAAATGCAAACCAAAGCCACAAGGAGGTACTTCCACACACCCATCAGAATGGCTGAACTTAAAAACATCTGGCAACATGAGGGTCATTGAGATGTGGTTGGAGAACTCTTCATACTGTCACTAGTGTATTCTGACACAGCCACGCTGGGAAACAGATGTTAGATACCATACTTGAAGATAAACATACCCCTGAAAGCAACAATTATACTCCTAGACATAGATCTTGCAAAAACACGTACATATATGCATTGAAAAGCATATACAAGAAAGTTTCTAACAGCATAATTTGTAATAATCCAATATGGGAATCAGTCCAAATGTCTATCGATGGTGATGAATGGTGGGGTCACACAACGGCATCCTATACAGCGACGGAAATGAATGAGATACAGCAACACATGCTAACACGGATGGATTTCGCCCACGTAAGCCTGAATGAAAGAAACCGGATGAAAAATAACACCTACTCTATGGTTCCAATAACATAAAGTCCCCAAACAGGCTCGCATTACGAAAGCACTGCGAAATCACGATGATGACTGATTTCTGCGAGGATTACGCAAGACAAGTGAACATGTGTAATAAATTGTAACTTGATAAACGAACGTACTTGCAGTATGAGTGGTACGTGATGCTGAATGTCGAAACCGCGCCAACGGTTCTTTTCCCTTCCTCCCCCTCTCTCTCTCTCACTGTGGGATCGTGGGTGATCATCTCCCAGGCTCGGCTGCTCAGTCTCAGGCCACGGTTTTTGGCAGACATCAGTGATTTTTCAGAACGTTGGTAGGTGCTCACAACTGGCACTAGTGTGTTTTTTGTCACTTGAAAGCCACTATGGACAGTCCTTTGCCTTTCCAGACAAGAGTGAGCTTAGGAATGCTTTGCTTCCTCCTAGGACAGGCCTCCTGCAGACAGAGACCCTTTCCTCTGCTGCCTTATTGGCGGTTACATGAAATACAGTCGATGACAAGAGTTTATTAATATTGTACCGCAGTCAACATCCGTCACCGATAGTGAAAGTCCCTACACAATAACCCCCTTCTCTCTGGTCTCCCTCACACGAGCCATGAAGGTTTGCAAAATTAAGTGCGGGACAGGGCACCCGGGTGACTCAGTAGGTTGAGCGTCCAACTTTGGCTCAGGTCACGATCTCACGGTTTGTGGGTTCGAGCCCTGTGTCGGGCTCTGTGTTGACAGCTCAGAGCCTGGAGCCTGCTTCGAATTCTTTCTCTCTCTCTCTCTCTCTCTCTCTCTCTCTCTCTACCCCTACCCCACTCATGCTCTGTCTCTCTCTCTCTCAAAGATAAATAAATATTAAAACAAATTATTGAAAAAAGGGTCATTTGCTTATTTTTCTTTATATTTTGTATTTTTTTATTATTTTGCACTAATTACAGTATTGTGATCATTTTTATATGAATAGTTTTGGGTTGTGCAATGAATCATCTGAGTTTCCATTATTTCTTATGGGGAAATTCACTTGGATATACAAGTGCCTTGGGTTACAAGCACGTTTCCAGAATGAATGATGCTCGCAAACCAAGATTTTGCTGTATGAAGAAAAGCGAGAAAGTGATCATTGTAATGTCAGGAGAGTGGGGACTTGGAGGATGACTCCGGGTGACAACCAGAAAAGGACGTGTCAGAGCTCCAAAGTGCTGGCAGTGTTCTCACACGGTGGTGGTGACTAAGGTGTCCCCTCCACACCAATTCCTGAAATAGTACCTTCGTGCGACACACATTTCGTCATGGGTGTCATAAGGTACATTCATGTGATGCACATTTCGTCATGGATCTCATAATCACAATAAAAAGAGCCACCGAAGCAACAACAACAAAAATACTGATGTGGGGACCCCGTCCCAGAGGATTGAAACAGAATGTGAGGGGAAGGCATCCCTTCTGGGTTTTCAGATGCCCCTGAGATGATTCTCACGCAGCCTGAGGGCCAAGTGGTGCTGAGGCAACATACCCAAGGAAGTGGCACCTCTCCCATGAGTGTATCTAAACTTGAACGTCACCTCTGTTTCACCCCACCTCTGTGACCCCGAGCACTTTTCTGTGCCTCAGTTTCCTCTTCTGTACAACATGGTGCAATAACAGTATCTCAAGGTTTGCTGTAAGGACTACAAATGCCAACACCCACAATGGTTTTAGAACATCACCGGGAACATTGTAAGCACTCAGCAAGCATTAGGCTGGCTTCTAATAATAATAAAGTAGGAGGACGTGTCATTTTTAAAATGAGATGATAGGAACAAAGGGGTCAACAGAATGCCAAACATTCAGTAGGCGCTGACAAATGTCATTACTATTAAATGTCTGGTTTCCATAATCTCAGGACAAACTGGGATCACCCTCAGTTGGGAGCTGGGAACAGGGGCGGATTCCATTTCAGAAAAGAGTGAAATGTCATTCAAGGCCCAGAGAGATGAGGTGGCTGCGGAGTAAGTGGATGTTACCACGTGGGATCCACCCTCTAAATTAAAGTTTGTTAATTCCCCAGAGACAAAGCCTGGATCCTTCTTTTCTTTTCTTTTTTTAATTTTTTAAAAATGTTTGTTCTTGAGAGAGAGCATAAGTGGGAAAGGGGCATAGAGAGAGGGAGACACAGAATCCGAAGCCAGCTCCAGGCTCCGAGCTGTCAGCAAGAGCCCGACACGGGGCTCGAACTCATGAACTGCAAGATCATGGACCTGAGCCGAAGTCAGACGCTCAACCGACTGAGCCCCCAGGCGCCCACGATCCTTCTTTTCTTGATTCGGCCGACAGTGGCTACCGTGTGCTCTGAGCGGTGATGGGCACCAACGGCTTCCCGGACTGAGGATCACTGAGTCCGCAGCTCAGAAACCCACCCTCCAGACCCGGGTATCAAAAGGCCCGATCTTCAGCACCCTCCACCTTTCCCTGGGTGGGTGGCCAGGGCCAGGCACGTGACCTCCACCAGCCTCTGTACCTGCGTCTGTAAGACGAAGATGAGGGCACAGGCAGCTCTCACGCATCCTTGATGCTTTCGGGGAGGCTGTACCGAGAGGGGGCACAAAAGCCCCCAACACACAACATGTGCTCAGCTACAAAATGCTTTCCGCCCCCACGCCCGGCAGGCGGCTGGAGAATGACACCAATACGACCAATTCCCGAGGCTGATCTGGATTCTAGGAGCCCGTCCAACCGAAACAAACAGCACCCAACTGCTTTGCCAGGCCGCCCCTGCGTGCCCAGTGCCCACCCAGGGAGCCCAGAGTCAGAAACATCTTCCCTCCGGTCTGCGGCAAGCCGAGCAGAGGAAACATCTTGTTCTCCCCATAGCCGGAGACTCCAAACAGCTACCCCGTTCCTCAACTTTCTAGCCATCCCGAGGCTTACTCCCCACAGATGCCAGCCAGCCTCCTGCGCCACATCCCACATGACGGGCGCCGTTCCACAGCCAGCAGGCTGGAAAGTGGCTGTAACCACTTAGGACGCAGATGTCACGCTGCCCAGGGAGCTGCTGTCTTGGAAACCGCCTTTGGTGCAGGAGAGGGTGTGTGTGGACACAGGGTGTTTCTTGAACCAGAAAAAGAACAATGAGGACCCATTCCAAAGCCCCCACTGAAAGCCCCACCTTCAGTTTTTTGTTTTGTTTTTGCTGGGACCTTTAAAATAGACATTCTGCTGACCTTCTGGTCCTGTCCACGGCCCGTTACTGATCGGACCTCAACGACTACTTCTCTGCATCATCCTAGCCCCACTCCAGCTAAACCAGCCTCCGTGCTGTTCTTCAGCAATGCCAGGCACATGTCCACCCCAGGGCCTTTGCACTAGGTGTTCCCTTGTTTCTTACCCTACACACAGCCTGACTCACTCCTTCATCTCCCTCGACTCTTTGTTCAAATGTCACCTTCCCAATGATACCTACCAGATTCCCCTCAATCTGCTCAGCGCGACACAAACCCCGGGCAGCCTCTACGCTCAAAAAACTGCAACCTCACCCCTTTAGCCTCCTCTATTTGATTCCATAGCACTTTTCGCCTTATCATTCAAGATCGAGGGGGTTTTAACTGTTTTTTTATTTTTGTTTGTGTATCTTTTTTTTTTTGAGTTTTTCATTCCCTGTGTGTGTCACGGGCTCTGGAATGTAAATCCCATGATGCTAGTAATTTCCAATTCTGTCCATTTCTAGGGCATCAACATGAAGCACATAAGAGACACTTAATCAATACTTCTGGTCAGACCTGGGACCAACTTCTGTCCTTGCCACTTAAGAGCTTACAGAGACCTTGGACACATGCCTCGGTGTCTCGGTGTCTCAGAAAATAGTGACAAACCTAATACAACGCCTGTGATCCAAAACTTTTGTTAGAAAATTTAATGGGTTGGGGCACCTGGGTGGCTCAGTCGGTTAAGTGTCCTGCTCTTGATTTTGGCTCAGTGATCTCAAGGTTCGTGAGTTTGAGCCCCACATCAGGCTCCGCGCTGACAGTGTGGAGCCTGCTTGGGATTCTCTCTCTCTCTCTCTCTCTCTCTCTCTCTTACTCTTTCTCTCTCTCTCTCTCTCTCTCTGCCCCTCCCTAGTTCCTGGGCATGTGTGCGTGCTCTCCCTCTCTCTCAAAGTAAATAAACATTTTTAAAAGTTTAATGGGCTAATATTTGAGAAATGACCTCCTGATCCAGAGCAAGTACTGAAAACGTGACCACAACTGGTACCCTCATCATCTTGACTGAATGGGGTCCTGGACGGCTGGGGCAGGGCTCAGCGTGCATGAGGACTACAGGTGCAGGGAGAAATCCTGCGGCTGCCCAGGTCCTCAGGCGCCTGTGACTTATGCAGCCCGAAGCCGGAAAGTCCTCAGATTGGCTCATTGGCCGATTTAACCAGCACTGAGCACCGCAGAGGGATTCCGTCTGCTGCTAAGAGGCACTAAGTGCACCTTGGCCAGGGCTGCCTGGATGGCCTGGGAAGACAGCCCGCTTCTGTTCAAGGATGCGGCTCAACCCGCCCCCGAGGACCGAGTCCAACAGCACAGGATGCGACGGAGAGCGAGCTGTGGCCTGCTGGGAACGGGCTGCCTCGCTGGCAACCAGCCCTAAACCTCGATTAGCCAGCCCGAGCGACAGTCACGCAGCGCACCGCCCGGGCACAGGGCTACCAGGGGCTTCTGGAGGTCCCCTCACAGCCCTGCTGTTTTATCCGGAACTCTCCATGTGCACCATGCTCTGAAAGAAGTATGGGGGGGGAGGGGTCTCAGTAGCAAAGAGAATGCCTGGAACCTGTTTCACATGCCACAGCTCAGGTCAAGGTGGGTCCCATGGTCTGTTCAACCCAGCTTTTGCAGAGCGCCCGGGGGGGCTCAGTCAGTAAGGTGTCCGACTCTGGCTCAGGTCATGATCTCACGGTTTGTGAGTTCGAGCCCCGTGTCTGGCTCGGTGCTGACAGCCTGCTTTGGATTCTGTGTCTTTTTCTCTGCCTGCCCCTCCCCTGCTCACGCTCTGTCTCTCTATCAAAAAAAAAAATAATAATAATAAAATAAACATTTAAAAAATATATAGCTTTTGCAACCAAAACGTAGCCCTTTTTAAACCTGCCCCAGCATCTTAGCTCAAAGCAATTCAGAAACGTAGAAACAAACTCAGGAAAGCGGAGAGGCTTTTAATCACAGAGCAGGAACACTGGGGCTGACCCAGCATCTCATCCTCAGGAGACTGCAGACTCACCAAACGTTACAGAGCTTCTACAACGTACCAGGGTATCGGTCAATGCGTCCTGCAAACGCCAGGCCCAGGCTGGGGTCACAGACCCCGCAGACCCCCTCAAAGGAGCTGGACCCGGTAGCCCTGCCTGTGTTTGTTGTAACCGTTACAGGAGACCGAACGTGAGAGGCCCTGGCCCACGCCGCTGCCACGACTTTTCCTGCTGGGCCGGGCTCTCTGCGGGGCGCATTGCACCTGCTGTCTCCCAAATCTTCACAAGGAGTCACTACTGGGCCCATTTTACAGATGCCGGTAACAAACACTAGGGTGTCCAGGCTCCGTTTCCATGGAGATCGGTTCTCTCACCATGAACATACCCTAAGCAGCGAGACTCTGCAACCACGAGCTGATCTTTGCAGAAGCTGAATGCACACGGAAGAAATGCAGCCCGCTGATGATGCCGAGAAGCCCCAGCCCCACCTCCTCAGGGCCACAGAGACCGTCAATCTGAAACCCGACCAGGCAGCAGTTCCTTGGGCCACATGGCCAAAAGAGAGAAGTCTCTTCTTTGGATTTTTGAATCGAGTCTCAGATTTGCCCAGTCCTGCCCCCTTGCAAAGGTGCAAGTCTAGATACCGGAACTTTGGGAAAAGACAGAGATACGAGGAGTGCAGGGCGGTGTCCCTGGTCCCCGTCCCGGGTGTGCACTCACAGCGGCACCTAGATCTGGGGAGGCACCGGCTGGCCGAGGGGTCTGAACAGGTCAGGGGGTCGCGCCAGAGGTGAGCAGGTCTGAAAAGAGAGGGATTTGGAAGGACTGAGAAAAGCTGTGTGTGTGTGTGTGTGTGTGTGTGTGTGTGTGTATACACCTGTGCACATGTGCGTGAACACTTGCCAGGGGTTTTGGGATAGAGTCAGGAGTCTAAGCTGTTCCGAAAAACTTTTGAGAGAAATGAAAGCCCAGAAGTTTTGCAGGGGCACCGGGGTGGCTGCGTAGGTTGAGTGCCCGACTTCGGCTCAGGTCATGATCTCGTGGTTCATGGGTTTGAGCCCGACATGGGTTCTGTGCTGACAGCCCAGAGCCTGGAACCTGTTTCGGATTCTGTGTCTCCCTCTCTCTGTCCCTTTCCCACTTGCTCTCTCTCACTCTCGCTCTCTCTCAAAAATAAACATTAAAAAGTTTTAATGTTTTGCAGGGGGCAATGAATGCAACCCCTCACCACCCAAAGCAAATGTTCCACTTGCTTTTCAGGAAGGGCATCTCCTTCTTTTTTTAAATATATATATTTTTAATATATATATTATATATATATTTAAATGTTTATTTATTTTTACACAGAGAAAAAGACAGAGCATGAGCAGGGGAGGAGCAGAGAGACAGACAGAACTCCTAGCAGGCTCCAGGCTCTGAGCAGTCAGCACACAGCCTGACGCGGGGATCGAACTTGCAAACCATGAGATCATGACCTGAGCCAAAATCAGATGCTTGACCGACTGAGCCACCCAGGCACCCCAAGGGGGTATTTTTTTTTCAATGAATGCAGCAGTGTGCCGGAGAGACGAGGAGGGTCAGACGGCCTGGTTTCAAATCCCAGCTTCATCCCGACCAGCTGGGCGACCTTGAGCAAGTTACTTTACCTCCGAGCATGAAGTTCCTTGTGTGAAATGGGGACAGTCATGGTGGGGGATGGACCATAAAAACGCAGCATGGAGGGAGTCCGTGGTAAATGTACACTGCTGCAGCGCGGCCCCGGGGGGGTGGGGGACAGCAAAGACTCAACTTCATTCACATAACTCGGTTCATTGCCACCGACCCTGGAACAACATGGGTTTGAATGTGCAGATCTACTTCCCTGTGGACTCTTCCCATAAACACAGTGCCGTACGGAAAATGTATTTTCCTTACGAATTTCTTGATAATGTTTTCTTCTCTCTAGATCACTCGATTGTAAGAATACAGTATATAATACATGTAACATTAAAAAATAAAAAGTAAACACAATAAAACCTGTGCTCATCAACTGCTTATACAGCTTCCTTCCGGTCAACAGTAGGCTGTTACTGGTTAAGTTTTGAGAGGAGTCAAAAGTTATGTGCAGATTTTCGGCTGCATGGGGGGTGGCACCCCTAATTCTGCATTGTTCAAGGGTCAACCCTATTTTTGAGAACTATTTCAGTCCTGGCCCTTCAAACACCCATCATGTAATAATGTTAATGTTTTCCATGGTGCTTTAAGTAAGATAAGTATTCAAGTCCGTGTTTAATAGGGAAGAAGTCCTATTTTCCCTTGGGCTGTTGCAAAGTTATTTTTTAAAATTTGAGACAATGTAGGGGCACCTGGGTGGTTCAATCCTTTAAGCATCCAACTTCAGCTAAGGTCATGATCTCACAGTTCATGAGTTCGAGCCCCCCTCCCCTCGGGCTCAGCAAGGAGACTGGACCCCACTTGGAATTCTGTGTCTCCCTCTTTCTCTGCTTCTCCCCTCCCCTGCTCAGACTCTCTCTCTCTCTCTCTTTCTCTCTCTCTCTCTCTCTCTCAAAAATAAACATGCAAAAAATTTGCAACAATGTCATTTAAAACAGGCACACCAGAAGGAGCAGCTGCAAGCTTTCTGATTCCTTATCCACAACACTTGGCACGAAGCAGGTCACCATCCTAAAAAGTGGGTAGTTCTAAGCAGTGTTCCCAGGTGGGCACGCGCAGCGGGGCAGGACAGAGGTTTCGGTGCAGTTCCAGGCGTGGCCAGTGGGCTGCGCTGTTGCGGGTTTCCCACTGGTTCTGTGTCTGCCATCTTTGGAATGCCCTGGCTCTACAGTATCAGACCCTGAGACCCTCTGCCTCCTCAGCCCAAACTCGCAGCCCAACGGTGCACACACGCATCTTCCATCTTCACTTCCATCCACTTTTTTTTACCCACTTTATAATTTTGAATTTTTTCAAACATACCGAAAGGTCGACAGACAACAGCCAACGCTTTTAGGCCCGTCACACAGATTTACCCAAAGCTAACATTTTGGCTACCTTTGCTTTACGTACACTTTTTGAAAAGTAGGACCCATTTGAAAGTCAGCTGGAGACATCGTACATCATGATTATGTGGGCAGAATAATGGCCCCCAAGCAGGTGCATACCTAATCCCAAGACCCTGCAGATATACTGGGTTATAAAGCGAAGAAGCATCAGGCTTACAGGTAGAATTGAGATTGTTAATAAGCTGACATCCAGAGGGAGAGGTTAGGGGGCCCCTGGAGGGCTCAGTCGGTTTAGCATCTGACTCTTGACTTCGGCTCAAGTCATGATCTCACAGTTGGCGAGTCTGAGTCCCGCACTAGGCTCCGTGCTGCTTGGGATTCACTGTCTCCCTCACTCTCTCTACCCCTCCCCCACTCACTCTCTCTCAAAAATAAACATTAAAAAAAAAAGATGGAGAGATGTCCCCGGTGTCCGCGACGACACCTAGATTTCGCCCCATGGTGCTTACTCCTCCCGTTTATCATGATCCTGGGGCCCCTCGTGGTGGACGGCAGCTTGGTTGGGCTCCTCATCCTCTGACACTTGAGCCCATTCATTTCCCAAGTGGCTTGTTATTATTTACTTTTCATAAAAAGCCCCGCTGCCGAAGACACACATCAAATCCAATTGATCGAGTTTGATGGTGGCGTAATGGGCTGAAATCTCATTTTACCAAATCACTCCCTGAATCTTCAGTTCTCGGCCAGGGAGGCTGAGAGGCGCTCACTGTGTCCCATGTGACCATCTGGCGTGACGCTGACCATCGTCCGCCACCCTGCTCGTCTGCAGTACTCCCCTTTCAACCCACGATGAGCTGGACAGGGGCCTGGCTCGCGAGCAAAGGACTAGTTCACTCTCCAGCCACCTACTCCTCCCCACCTGGTGGCCTGGGCATGCTTGGGCTCTCTGGGACTCGGCTGTCTCTTCAGGAACAGAAAGCCAGAACCAGAACATTATGCCCCTGGGGTCAGGGCGGGCGTCAGGTCAAATCTCACATGGGGGAGTGTCCGGTACAAAGTATACGCTTCGCCACGAAATGTTCTGTTTCCCAGCAGTGATCTCTAAGGGCCTGGGGCCTGAGCCCATCTGCTGAGGATTTACAGCAAGTGTTGGATTAATCCTGCTCAACAAGGGGTTACACAGGTGACCCAGTGAACCTCCTTGGCTTGAAAAGCTTTTTCTTTCCCATTTAATCATTATTTCTAAAAGGTTAGGGGCGCATGGGGTGCTCAGTCAGTTGAGCATCCGACTTCCGCTCAGTTCACGATCTCATGGTTCATGGGTTCCATCCCCACACTGGGCTGTCAGCACAGAGCCTGGAGCCTGCTTTGGATTCTGTGTCTCCGTCTCTCTCTCTCTCTCTCTCTCTCTCTCTCTCTCTCTCTTCCCCTCCCCTGCTGGTGCTCTGTCTCTCAAAAATAAATAAATATTCTAAAAACATTTGTATAAAAAAATAAAATAAATTTTACAAAAGATTAGAAAATAGTTCCCAAACAAGTAACTTGCTCAAAGATGCAAATAAGATACAGGACTCAATTTATTATCACGTAACTCCAAGTTCAAGAATTTGTTTTCTTTGTATTTAGCTAATTGCCAGCTACCTACCCACCCGTCTTCTGGCTGCCTGCCTTCCTTCTCTCCCTCCCACCCCCTCCCTTCCTCCTCCACTTCTTTCCTCCCTCCCTCCCTCCTTCCCTTCCTTCCTTCCTTTCTTCTTCCCTCCCTCTCTTCCTTCCTTCCTTCTCTCCTTCCTTCCTCCATTCCTTTTTTCTCTCCTCCTTTCCTTGCTTCTCTCCTCCCTTCTCTTCTTCCTTCCTTCTTTCCTTCCCTCCCTCCTTCTTTCAGTCCTAAGTCTATCTTCTAAAAAAAAAAAAAAAGCAGATCTACTATGAAAAAATCAAACGTGTAAGACATTTACTCCTTGTGCAAAAGCCTCACAAGGTTCATAGTGTGCTTATCTGGGTGCTTACTTCAGGGATAGGGGTGCTCACTCAGGGATGGTCGGAGGAGACAGTGTCAGAAGCAGACACCGAGGAGCAAAACTCTGGAGTTACACCAAATCCCACATCAACTGAAAAAAGAAAGTCACCAAGTCTCTAGAGGAATCGGTGTGAGTTCACAGGCAAGCACAAACCCCAGGGTCCCACCTTCACTCTCCACAAACCAAAGCACGGGACCGATGGGCTGCAGCTGTGCGTGTGACACGCTAATTTTTATTTTCGCTTTTTGTGTAAGACAGTCTCCCCAAATTTTGGAGCTTCTTGGTTTTCTTTTTGCATTTTATGCCTTATAAAAAGTGTTACAGTCAAATAGAATGGGAAGAAACCAGCTTACCTCGTTTTTATTTTTTTAAATGGCATTCTCCAACATGATTTGCTCACTCACATTTCCTAAGTTCTCTATGTACTTTGCCAAAAAAAAAAGTCTCAAATGTCAGAATCGCATTGGGGGTGTCCCCCAAAACTCAACATTTTATTAAAGGTTACTTGCATAAGCCTTTCCCCCTATTAAAATGCCATTTTAATTTTGCCAGAGATGCGTACATCATGTAAATATTACAGGTTAAGCGGCTGGATTACAGAGAGACAGGAAGAGACTGGATGCTGTTCGAAATGGAGAGGTGGGTGGAATTGGAGAGGAGAATAGGAGAAAAGAGCAAGAGGGGGCAGGGGGGTGGGGTGGCGGGGAGATGAGCCAGGAGCAAAAGGAGAGAAGGAAGGAAGCAGATAAACTACACAGCATGTCAGGTGGATTGACTGAGCTTCCCGGGGACCCCGGCTCATGCTGGGTCTGCCCCCAAAGGAAAGGGGCTGGACATCCCACTGCACCCCCAGACGGCCCCCCGCACACCCAGCTCTGACCCCAGAGTGAAGCTACCATGTCCGCACTCGCATGAGGACTCACCGGGGCAGACGCGTCAGGTGCCCCTTGCACCGGGCCATCTTAGAAATCTACCAACCAAATGGGAAGGATTCCCCGGCCCTCTGCCCAAACAACGGAAGGTGTCCACCAAGACGCTGGGCCCCCCACCGATGACACACCCTGCCGCGTGGTGTAGACATTTATTCATAAGCTGTGGCTCTGTTTGGGCGGTGGGATCAACCTGCCTCATGGGTAACGTCACACTAAAAAACTCTTTTAAGGATGCATAGAAATAGCTCTCACCTCCGTGCACTCACACGGCTGCCTGAGACTCAGCTTGTGGGGGGTGGGGCATTATTCTCTTCCAGAGCATTCCAACATCTTCCCAGCTCTCACGAGAAGTGGTCACATTAGCAGGTAAATAACAAGCTGTCTGCCCTGCACGAATATTCTCTCTCCTGATGCACCTGCTTTTCTACTTTGTCTTATCCCATCCTTGTGATCCTGGCCTTCAGTAGCCATTTACAGCTGAGACCCACCGGGCTAGGGGAGGGGAGAGAGAAGGGACCCGAAACACCCCGGATACTACAATACCCACTTACAGAGCCCAGAATACCAACCATCCATGAAGATGGAAGCACGTTCTAGGTGCTTCTGTCAAAGTCATCACCACGATGCACTAGCACCTGTGTGTCACCGGAATCCCGCTCACCTCGAGGTCCCCAGTGACTAGTCCAGGGCCTGCCTTTTTATCAGCTATTTGACTTGAGGTAAACTTTCTATGAGCCTCGGTTTTCTTTTCTGTTAAATGGGACCGTTCCCATCAATGATCTGCTGTTAGCACAGGAGCTGGCGCAATGATTCTGAGAGCTAAGTCAGCTCCTACGACTCCTCAAAAGTCTCCAGGGGCTTCTAGATTCCCCAGAGTGAAGGTCCAGGCCCTAGAGGCCCTGGTGGTCTCTGCTCCCAGCCTCCTACCTCTCTAGCCTTGGTCTCCTTGCTCCTATTATGCTCCAAGCCCTCTTCATCCCTCAGCCTGACCTGCTCAGTGCTCCTCTCTTCCCTTTCCCCTTGAGCTCTCTGCTCCCACGGTCCTTTGAGCAAGGCCTCCTCGCCACCCAGATTCAGAAGAGGGGCACCTGGGTGGCTCAGTCGGTTGAGCGTCTGACTTCGGCTCAGGTCATGATCTCATGTTCATGGGTTCGAGCCCCGCGTCGGGCTCTGTGCTGACAGCTAGCTCAGAGTCTGGAGCCTGCTTCCGATTCTGTGTCTCCCTCTCTCTCTCTGCCCCTCCCCGCCTCATGCTCTATCTCTGTCTCTCAAAAATAAATAAACAGGGGTGCCTGGGTGGCTCAGTCGGTTAAGCGTCTGATTTCGGCTCAGGTCATGATCCCGCCGTTCGTGGGTTCAAGCCCAGCATCGGGCTCTGTGCTGACAGCTCAGAGCCTGGAGCCTGCTTCAGATTCTGTGTCTCCTTCTCTCTCTGCCCCTCCTCTACTCATGCTCTGTTTCTCTCTGTCTCAATAATAAATAAACATAAAAATTTTTAAATACATAAACGTTAAAAATTAAAAAAAAGATCTACTAGCTGCTCAATAAATATTTGCTAAACAGCAAATGAACAAATATCCCAATGTCAGAGCTAGTATCAAGGCGGAGAGCAGGAGGCACTTGCTACTCCGTGACTTTGTCTTACAATTTAGCACTTGGCTCTGTTTTGCTTGGTGCTGTTCCTAATTCCTCCCCCTGGTAAGTGATCATGGAGCCACAACCAAATCATGCCTTCTACATCTTTTAGGTTCACTGAAAATCATTATACAACCTTCAGACTCTGCCTCAGCTCGGTCTGGCGTCAACAATCCAAGCATCCATGTGTTCATTCATTCATTCCCTTGGCAAGCCGTCTACTGTCTACACTGTGAGCCGGGCACTGCTGGAGACAGAATCAGAAGGATCTGCCCTCCCGGCACTTAGAGTGTAGTGGAGAGAAGCACGTACCAGGCAAAGACATGTGGAGAGACAGATGCTACGGAAGGTCCATGCGCCAGCGCCTGTCACACTCCCCGTCTGCCTCCGCACAGGGCTGCTCAGGGCTCCCATGGTCCCAGTCTGATTTGCGGGTGCAGCGTTGGGCCCCACAGCTTTGTGTGTCGGCCTGCATCCTGTACAACAGCCCAAATGAAAGTGGCATTTGATACACTTAGACCAGCTGGCTCTTGTAGGACAGCCACTAGGGGCCCTGGCTACACGGGCTCGGAGCCAGCTACCTGGCCTGGAAATGCCCCGTGGGTCCCAGCACCATGGCCCAACCCCAGCTCTGGCTCTGGCCGCCGAGGAGGCTGGCCGATGTGCTAGGCTGAAGGGACTTGTCTTCTGTGTCCCGTCCTTAAGGAAAGGATTACAGAGCCTCGTCCACATGGGGAGAGACAGCTGGGGAGGAGGCATGGGGAAACGGCAGGGCAAGGCTCTCCAGTGGTGTGGACACTGTCCCCTCGCACCTGGACATGACGGCGCTAAACTGTGGGCCTTTCCCTGTCACTTCTTTTCATACGGTCACACTAGCTACTCCACCAGGACCAGAGAAGCAGATGATGGCATCTGTGGCATGCCCACAGAACTGTGGGGACCCAGGCCCCTGATGTGATCTCTGAGCTCCGTGCATCCTCAGCCGGAGGCCACAGCCAGCACTCCACATGGGTGCACTGGGAAACCCTCCACTAAATTAGTGAGAAAAGGCTGGGGCTGGGGTGGGATGGGGAAGGGCAGGAAGGCCACAGCGAGTCAGCAGAGGAGCACCTGCACCAGAACCTTCTCCCAGGCCCGTGGGTGCACTTCCTTGTAAACTCAGGCTTCGCCAAAGCACCGTGCTCAGTCGAATATAACCAGAAGCCCTGATCTCCACAGCCCATCGCGTTGGATCTCAGGTTCCTCGTCCTCCTCCGTCCTCCAGGTGGTGTCTGACCACCCGGCCTGTCTTCAGCCGGTTTCCTGTTAGGGTTTGGTTAGCCAGAACCACCCCGCTCACATTCACCCCTGACGTTTCCTCTTAGTAATTTCCTGTCCACTGACATCTGCCCTGTGTGTGGCCCAAAGTTTCCACGTGCCCATGTCGAACCCAGAGATGAACCTGAGCTCTGCCCGTGGTGCTAAAACCCCACTTCGGTGGTCCTGACAGCTACAGTAACCGTCCTGAGTAAAGTGCCCGACTGTCTTTGACCAGTGGCACTAAATATCAGTTCTTTACCAGGAGCCAGGGCTGCAGCTGTGAACAGGGAGCCGTGAAGGCGGCAATCCTCCCAGCTGGGGGGCTTCTGAGGATAGCGAAGAGGACCCGATTCCGTAAGAGAGCAGGGTAAGCAGGCCCTACCACCAGAATGTCCTCTGTCCTCTGTCACGGCATGAATATGGGTCCTGACTATGCCAAGGATTGGGTAGGATGAGACACGTTGAGCTGCAACCAATCCATGTGCAGTTGGAAAGCAATCAAGGTGTCACTCCAGGCTCTGCCCAGCCCCCACGCCTCCCAGTGTCAGGGCTAATGGGAGCGCAACGCTGCAATGCTTTCACTGGCACTGGCCAGACAGGGGAGGGACAGTGGCCGGCCAGATTTGGCCAGTGGAACCTCAGAGAATGCAGAGGCTGAAACCCTTGGCACACGGGACCTTTCTGAGCAAGGGCACTGGCCCCCGAGAGAGAGCTGACTCTATCTGTGTCTCCTCTGGAAGGCAGCAGCACGTGTCTGTGGTGTGGGAGACAGGCAGGGCCACGGTTCTGGAATAGCAACCCAGGGATCGCTACACCCACAACTGTGGAGAATCATCTAAAGCCCTCCCCTTGCCCAGAGCAAGTGTGCAAGTGTGCCGGGAGGAGTGGGGGTCTGCTGTGAGCACATCGTCTGGGGACGGGGCCGTCCACCCATTCTGCTCTCATTTCTTCCTACTGTCTGTTCAACCTCAACTTTCCTCCTGGCGTAAGGAGCCCAGCCTGAGGATCCTCCCCTGAGCCAAGCGCCGTCCCATGCTGCACTGCGTCTGGTGGCAAACGCCAGCTTGGTGAGCTCTTAGAGGGAGTTCCCCCAATTCCCTCCTCAGCACGCGGGTCCCGCCAAATGCAAACCTCCAGCACCTTTCAATTCCGAAAGGCGTGAAAGGCCGCTGCGACAGAGTCGGGCCTCCCTCCTGGCAGAGCCTGGCATGGCCCAACGGCTATTTACAGATGGGCTCGCATGCTCTGCCATGTAAGTTCCCCCAGAGTTCCAAGAGGTGGGGCCCAGGGGACGTGGGGGGCGGCGGCACCCTTCTGCAGGACACTGTGATGCTGGATACAGGACTTTACACGTTTGGCAAAACCCACAGACCTGTGACAGTGAGAAGGGAAACTCCGGACTTGATGTGAATGATAACATATCGGTACTGGTGCCCCGCCCCGCGCCACGCACGGCGTTAAGAACGAGAAGGTGTGGAGAGCAGGGAAGGCAATGTGCAGGAACTCTCTCTGCATCCGCTGCTCATTTTTTCTATAAACCTAAAGCTGCCCTTAAAAACAGTTTATGGGGGTGCTGGGGGGCTCAGTCGGTTAAGCTGCGGTCCCACTGCGGCTCAGGTCATGATCTCACGGTTTGTGAGTTCGAGCCCTGCTTGGGTCTCTGTGCTGACAGCTCAGAGCCTGGAGCCTGCTTTGGATTCAGTGTCTCCCTCTTTCTCCGCTCCTCCCCTGCTCATGCTGTCTTTCTCTCTCACTTTCAAAAATAAACATTAAAAAAATTAATAAAAAATGAAGTTTATTAATGTAACAAAATTTTTTCCAAAGCAAGAAAATGTTCAAAGGAGGACATGTCTCCAAGAGAGCCATGACCTGATGCACTGCTAGGGTCCGGGGAGCCCTGGGGCTGCTCTGAGCTGCCCCCAGACTCCAGAGTTGGACAGTGTCCCTGGTCACTCCAGCCAGAGCCTCCTGTGTAGGGACTGCGGCCCATTCCCGCTCTCCAGGGAGCCGACTGCTCCAAATGCCGTGTCTGGCACATTTGAGCAACAGCGGCTTTGGGCTCATTAATTAGCGGTTATGGTGTTTACACAGCATGAGTCTGGCCTCCCCCCCACACCTCAGAAACACCACCTTACAAGGAATGCCAGGAATCCACCCAAACCTGGTCAACTGCAAACTTCAAAAGCCTCCAAGAAAAAAGCATCAGAATCCCTTTTCCACCAGCCCCTGTGTATGACTCTCAGAACTGAGCTGGGGACTCATCTCCCTGGGAAGTTTCCGCTGCCCCGTGTAACCTGGGGCTCATGACTTTCTCCCACTGTGTTCCCAGAGCGGCCAACGCTTACCCCACTGGGGGAGCTGCTCCTCTGTCTTCTCTGCAGCCTGGCACACCCCGCAGAGAACAGGTGCCTGGATCTGTCCATCCTTTGGAAGTCTCTGGAAATGTCCTACAGCTGGGCTCACTTTCAGCTACTGAGACCCCAGCACAGGGTCAGGGCCACAGGGTGAGTGGGACACTGTCCTCTTCCCAGGGCCGCTCTTGATCACTTCTCCTCACTTCTCACCAGGTACTCCTCAGCTGACCTGCGCCTTGATTTGGCCAACAAGGCTCAGGCTGGCCCCATTTCCCCTGATCTTCTATAAATTCAGGGCAAATGGGGGAACATGGTAGTTTTGATTAGAGCAGAAAGAAGTAGGTCAGAGTGTTCTCTGCCAATCAGTGGTCCTTGATGGGAAGGTCATGTACCCAAGTCTCCAGGGGAAGAAGGGCTCTGTCACTTGAGAACATTCCCCTGATGCCCCCATTCCTCTCTCCCTCCTCCGCTGGTCACTTGTTTGTTGTCTGTTTGATGTACATCAGCTGGGCTAGCTACAGTCCCCAGTAATTCAAACACTAAGTGTTCCTGGGAAGGTATTTTGTAGGTGTGAGTCAAGTCCCTAATCAGTTGACTTTCAATAAGGGAGATCCTCCTAGATAGGTTGGGTGGGTCTGACCGGATCAGTTGAAAGTCCTTAGGAGCACAAGTAAGACTTCCCTGGTAAAGAGAAAACTCCACCTGCAGACAGCCGCTTCCGTCTCCGCGGGGAGCTCGTGCCTGCCTGTCCTAACGCTAAGATTTCAGCGCTGCCTGGCCAGCCTTCACCGTCACATAAGCCAAGTCCTTCCAATACATCCCTGAATAGGTATCTGCTTCTGGTTCTGCTTCGGAAGCTGAACCCTGACTGAGTCAAGACCTAAAATTCTTGGCAGTCACTCCACCAAGGGGCATTCTCGGTGGACGAGGCGAAGAGGAGAATATTCCTCAAGCATTTCACATAGAGGTCAGGTAAGCTGTATATGATAAGCATTTACCCTCATTTTCGCAATAACCAGGTGAGGAAAAGTGAAGACTCCCAAGTGACGGCCCCCCACTCCCAGTTAGAGAACGCCTGAGCTTTAAACGTGTAGCTCCATGATGGCCACGTCTGTATCTTCCCGCCACACCGGGGCCAGGGTGGGGTCGGGAAAGACTCAGAAAGGTGGCAGGGAGCAGGGCAGGCACAGATGAGACATGCCCCGTTCTTCAGAAGTTTGCCAGGGAGCTGCCATGGGTGTGAGGAGGGGACGGGCCCCTCCCGTGAGTCCGCAGGCCACACGGTGCAGGGGGAGATGTCCTGTTGCATGAAACAATCATTCCCCCAAAGAACAGACCTCCCCGAGTCTTGCGTCCCCATCACGCACACTCCCTCTAGCACCCAGCATCCGCAGGCACGGAAGATCACAGATGGCTTCCTGCTTCTGAGCAAGCCCTTCCTACGCATGGGTTCCGGGTAAGGGAGCTGCTGAGGCTCATCTCCCTCCATCTGGAAGGTGACCTTCCAGACGTGGATGACTGGGGATGATCCCATGCCATCAGACAACTCTGACAAAGCACCCACTCGGTGCGGGGGGCTGGGCTGGGCCCGTAAGGTGCTGGGCCACAGGGAGCGGAGGCGTTTGTGTCTCATGGTAGAAACTGACAAGTTCAAAAGTCACCGTCTGGCTCAAGGCAAGATCAACCCCCAGCATGGTAACACGTCGTTTCATGTGACATTTCTTACACACAAATTCCTCAGTGTTGTGCGTCTGCCCTGTGGTAGGGACAGGACGTCACAACAGACGGAGTGGAGACTCTGACAAGGCACCACAGAGGAAAGGTCTTCAGTGGAAGGCTCCCTTCCCCTTGAATGATAACCACGGCTTCTGAAAACGTCCCTTCCCTGCAGCCTGCGGGTCAGGAACGGCCGCAGAGAATTGAAGAGTGAGACGCAAAGAACAAGAAACCGCGCAGAAATGTCTCAGGGGGGCAGCCGCCTGTGGGTGACCTGAGTTCTCTGTGCAACATTTCACCGTTTGCACATTGGGAGTAATCATGTCACATTTTCCAATTTCACAAGGCTGCAGTGAGGATCAAATCCCTCAGCCAAGGGAAGAGTGCCGTTTCAACACGTCTAACCCCACGGACTGCCTGGACACAGCGATCAGAGCACAGAGTGGCCCTGGTGAGGGGCACAAGGTGCCAGGTGCTGACACGTTTTTGGGGGTTTTTTTTGCTGGTTCAAGTGATGCTGGAAATGGAAATCTTGGTGGCGGGGGTAGGGGGTGGAGAGAAGGGGCTCAGGGACTCGGCAGCTTGGGATAGCAACTCTTCCCAACCCGCAGAGAAAGAAGAATGTCCAGTGGCCAGTGGCCTCAGGCATCCAGCCCTTAGGGCAGCTGACGTCCTTTCCTGCGTACCCAATTCCAGGACTGCCTGTGACGGGGAAGGAGAATGGACTCCCCCCAAAAAATCATCCATTGATTTTTCTCTCCACCCTGGAAAGTGGGGGCTTAGAGCCAGATTCAGCTGGTGTTAGCCACGTTAAACTAGATTCAGAAGAGGGGCACCTGGGTGGCTCAGTCGGTTGAGCGTCTGACTTCAGCTCAGGACACGATCTCATGGTTCGTGGGTTCGAGTCCCATGTTGAGCTCTGTGCTGACAGCTGAGAGCCTGGAGCCTGCTTCCGATTCTGTGTCTCCCTCTCTCTCTGCCCTTCCCCTGCTCACACTCTGTGTGTGTGTGTGTGTGTATGTCTGTCTGTCTGTCTGTCTCTCAAAATTAAACATTTTTAAAAAGTTTTTAAACTAGAGTCAGAATAAATCAACATATGTAGCCTTTAGCCTTTCTTGTACCTAAGAACTGGGGGGGGGGGTCCTTCGGACCACCTTCACCTCAATCCCAGAATAAAGTGGGCCCCATATTTTAATCCTTGCCCCTCTCCATTTTCTCTCTCTTGGCCTTCTGCAGTGCCATTCCTTGTCCTTGGAACACTGTCTTACCTCCTGTCCCCACTGCCTTCCTCCATCACATAGCAAACGTGCTCACTTGCTGGCCTGTCTCCCCACCACCCCTACCAGGCTGGCACGTCTCAACCACCCGAGCTGCTTATGAAAAGTGCCTACCCCTGGTGCCACCCCCAGACAGTAGAACTCAGCCGGTCTGTGGCAGAGCCCGGGAATGTGCATTTTCTACCTGTTCCCCAGGTAACTGAGGCTCAAGCAACCAGAGCAAACCATGGGGAGAGGGCTTTCAATGAAGAGATGTTGGACACCGGCCGGCATAAGTTGCGGGGTGGGAAGGGGACCGATATGAGTGAGTAAATACATTAATTCAGTAATAAGGAATTCATCCACCTTCTCGCTCACCCACCCATCCACTTAATTAATCAAGTTCCGTGCCAAAAGGCTATAAAAAGTGCTGAGCAGACTACAGATGCCAGGTGCCATCTTTTTATTTATTTATTTTCTAAATCCTCATGGACTAAATTCAGCAGCTTGCTTCTTAAAGGTTCAGTGTAGAATGGCTTCCCCAAAACTCTCCCCAGAAAAAGCTCTGGCATAATACTCTTTGAAGATATTTTCAAGACTCCAACACTATCCCCAGAATATTTGCCAAATACCGGTGCAGTGAGTTTGAATCTTCTGCTTCTACTGCTGGGAATCCTCTGTGTGCCCTGCTCTGGTCCTCTGGGCATGCCCTGACCCACAATGACGCTGGCATCTGGTCCGATACTCTGTGCTGGGCACAGGGAATCCAGGGATGGATCAAACATGGGCCCTGTGGTAGGCGGGCTTCCAAGATGGCCCCAGCCCCCCAGCCCTGGATGTGCACGTCTTGTGTAGACCCCTCCCCTTGAGCAGGTGCAGGATTCGGGAATGGGACAGGATGGCCTGCTGATGGTGATGTTACCATATCCAGCAGAAGGGATTTTACAGATGCAATAAAGGTCCCCATTGGCTTGAGTACATCAAAAGGGAGATTATCTTTGGTGGGCCTGACCTAATCCAGTGAGGCCATAACTGAGATGAAGAGGAGTCGGTGTAGGAGGGCTCAGAGGGGGCTCAGTAGGAGGGAAAGTGATTGGCATCTAGAAGCTCAGGACAGCCAGCAAGAGCAGAGCCTTGGCACCATGACAAGGAGGTAAATTATGCCAAAACAGTGACCTTGGGAGAAGACCCGAGCCTCAGATGACAGTCTGGCCTTAGCCAGCACCCTGACTTCTACCTTGAGACCCTGAGTGGAGAATCCAGCCTGAGCGAGCCAGGGCTGCTAGCCTGTAGGATCTTCAAGAGAGTCCATGGGTGTCTGAAGCTACTTAATGCCCCGTAGTCTGTGATGTGGCAACAGAATAGGACCCATCCCCAAAAGAGCTTGCAGATACACAAGGATGATGAACAGAAGCAATTAATTATTATGTTCTATCGTGTCCAAGGTTAGAATCATTCATAGCTTTACTGCTCTTCAAAAAGTTGTGCCCAGCTTGCCTGCAAAAGGTTTTCCCCACTTGTCTCTAATTCCATCCAAGCATCCATTGACTCTACACACCTGTGTTGAACTCCCACTCTGTCCCTGAGCTAGATCCTGGGGACCTGAGGTGACCCAGAGACAGTCCCTGATCCTCTGGCCTAGAATTTCCAGCCCCAAACGTCCTCCCCCAACTTTGTGCCACCTGCTGATCCCCAACTCCGAGCTTAAAGGCCACCTCCTAGATTCCACTTGCCAGATATCCCACCAAAATAAAGAGCTCTGTGATCAGTTTCCAGGCCAACCTTCACGCCTCTGCTTCTCGCTTCCCGCTCCACCGTGCGTCTGACTCAGAAGCACAGGTGCACGTCTGGCTTGTCTGTGAGCCCTTGGGGCAGGGACCACACCCCAGGCTCACCTTCAGAACTCGGTGTCTGAGACTCAGAAGAGGCTCAGGAAATCCTGGTTGAATAAACGCGCATCTCATCTAATTCACCCTTGCGTCCCCTTACCACCCGGTTCTCGGGCATTTCCTATTCTAGGGGCCCGGGTAGGTCGAAGTGAGAAAATACTTTAGGCCCTGGAACAGTCTGCATTCCCAGACGGACTTGTCTGATGAGCCCAACCGGCCAGACCACTTCTGCTTAGACGGAAGGTCAGTCTCGGGAATGGTACGCGGAAGCCCAACTATGTAGGTCAAGCCACACTTTAAAAGCACTGGGGGTGCTGATGCTTTAAGGGATGGCCATAACGAGTCATTTTACTTATTTATTTTTTAAGTTTATTTATTCATTTTGAGAGAGAGGGAGAGAATGCACATCAGCAGGGAAGGGGCAGAGAGAGAGAGGGAGAGAGAGAATCCCAAGCGGACTCTGCACTGTGCTCAAGGCTTGAATCCATGAACCATGAGATCATGACCCGAGCTAACACGAAGAGTTGGACACTTAACCGACCGAGCCCCACCCAGGCACCCCAAAAGTGAGGAATTAAAGTGAGGAATTGCTTAAATTTTTGACACCACCACTAATTTTATCTTTTACTTTTTTATTTAAATTCAAGTTTGTTAACATATAGTATAGTATTGGTTTCAGGAGGAGAATTTAGGGATTTATCATTTACACAGACTACCCAGGGCTCGTCCCAGCAAGTGCCCTCCTCAATGCCCATCACCCACTTAGCCCATCCCCCCACCTACCTCCCCTCCAGCAACCCTCAGCTCTTCTCTGCATTTAAGAGTCTCTTATGGTTTGCTTCCCTCTCTTTCTTTTATCTGATTTTTTCTTCCCTTCCCTTATGTTCATCTGTTTTGTTTCTTAACTTCCACGCATGAGTGAAATCACATGATACTTCTCTTTCTCTGACTTATTTCACTTAGGATAATACTCTCTAGCTCCATCCATGTTGTTTCAAATGGCAAGCTTTCATTCTTTTTGATCACTGAATGATACTCCATTGTATATATATATACCACATCTTCTTTATCCATTCATCCAGCAATGGATGTTTGGGCTCTTTCCATACTTTGGTTATTGCTGATAGCGCTGTTATAAATGTTGCGGTGCATGTGCCCAGCATTTTTGTATCCCTTGGATAAATACCTAATAGTGCAATTTCTGGGTCATAAGGTAGTTCCATTTTTAACTTTTTTTTTAATGCTTTTTATTTATTTTTGAGAGACAGAGAGAGAGACAGCACGAGCAGGGAAGAGGCAGAGAGAGAGGGAGACACAGAATCTGAAGCAGGCTCCAGGCTCTGAGCTAGCTGTCAGCACAGAGCCCGACACGGGGCTCGAACCCATGAACCATGAGATCATGACCTGAGCCAAAGCCGGAAGCTTAACCAACTGAGTCACCCAAGCGCCCCCCATTTTTAACTTTTTGAGGAACCTCCGTACTGTTCTCCAGAGCGGCTGCACCAGTTTGCACTCCCACCAACACTGTAAAGGTGTTCCCCTTTCTCTGCATCCTCGCCAACATCTGCTGCTTCCTGAGCTGTTAATTTAGCCATTTGGACAGCCACCACTAATTTTGAGAGGATATAGGGCAGCTTAAAGCGAGAAGCTGACAGTGAAACTAAAGATTTTCAAATAGAAAGAGCTGAATTTATCGGGAAGGAGAAGAAAGGCAGGTCAGGAGTCTCAGCTACGATCATCCCCCAGCTTCTAGAAAACCAGGACAAAGAGGGAAAGATGTGGGGCTTTCTACTGTTGTTGCCAGACGCAAGAACGAGCCCATTCACCGGGAGGGTGACACCTGTCCTCGGGGCAGAGGCTCATGGGAGAATCCCACAGGAAGCTGCACCGTGTGCACTGTGGCGGTGCCTGACACACTGTCAGCACCAGGGACTGCAGGTCACCAGTGGGAGCCTTCTCTTTTCAGGTATGTCCTTAAAGAGGAAACTCTCGAGCATGGGACACATCACCTTTAATGGCAGCTCTGCAGGAATTTGGTCATGTTTTCCCAACAAGAGTTTGCGATACACTGAGCCTCACAGATGCCAAGGTCAGGTCATTACACAGAGATATTTTGGGAGATGGCTTAGCTAATCTATAGAGTGTGACAGATGGCAGAATGGGACTCAAGCCTTGGTCTGGGCCAGGTCCTCATACAAGAGGTACCACCTGCTCCCTGTTGTTCAAGGTGAGACGCAGGCCAGCATTTCTCTGACCTCGCTGTGCAGACAGAGCACCTGGGCATCTTGTTCCAGAAGCTTATGACTCGTGGGTGCGGGATGGGCCTGTGGAGCCCTGTGGTTATAAACCTGCAAGTGATGCCACCCGGGAGGGACAGCATTCTGGGGCAGGTGACAGGCCAGCTAAGCAGGGCTGCACAGACTCAGCTGCTGGGAGGCCGGAGCCCACCACCTGCTGGAAACGTGAAAGGGCATTTCACCAGAGAAGGTGAAAACACGAGGAAGTGGGTCTTTAAAAAAGAAATTTCTTGCGTATTCAATGCTCTCGTGCAAGGCAGGGCGTGGGGGCAGGACTGGGCTTGCTTCACCCACCATGAGGACTCTGAGACCACCTGGGGCGTACATGCGTCCCCTGATTTAGGGGACACAGGAGGGAAAAGGACGCTGGGGAGGAGCTGGGCAAGAGTGGGCGGGCCTCAGCAGAGTAACTTGGCCCGGACAACAATGAGTGGTCCAGGGGGCTTGATTCG